>JAXGGA010001690.1:0-143606 GCA_038373865.1 Uloborus plumipes
TTTGCCTGTAATTGTTTCAAGGATAATTATGCAATGGAAAGTTAATCCACTATCTTATACAGAAATTCACAACTTTCAGATTAGCTACCTTGCTGGGAGTCAGACGGGACTGGAATTTTTTCCTTAGTGAGTTTTCTTTTCGTTCAGTAGCTTGGATAACATATCGTATGCATTAAGAATGTTGACAAATCGATATATTTAATGGTATATTCGATGTAGCTCGAGATCGTGCAGTATTAATATATTATAAAATGATATTAAATTCAAAAATTGGAGATCCATGGCCAGGAGAACAGCCTGGCATCATCTTTTAAAGAAGCCCAAGGTTCATAACGGTTTGTCGAGTCAACTATGATGATGAATATTTGTAAGTCATTGGGTTAAGAGTGATTGCTATGCCTAAAGAAATAATGCAATCACTCACAATTAAAATGGAAAATACGATGTATGTACTGTTTAACCTCTTGTATAAATTCTTTTAGTTTTTTAAAATAAATTGAAGCTTTTAAATGCACAATTTAACTTTAAAAAGCAGTTATTTTTTGCAGTGATCAAGAAAAGTTAACTTTCACGGTCAATTAAGACGCATTCATTATTGAAGCCAGAAGAGAATATATTAAGCCAAACGAAATATCGAAACAAAATGAAATTTAATTAAAATTAATAAAAGCTAATTGCTATTAACTAAGACAAATGTATTTCAATCCTAAAAACCCCTGATATTAAAAGCAATTGTAGCTCCATATTTCTCTCATATTGTATTTCAGAGGCTATGAAAAAAAAAACTGGTAGCACGTGAAACACATGTGTGCATTTTTCATAGAGAGCTTATAGCAAGTGCATGCATCATGTCCAAACGACCCTTATTATTGTTTTTGTATTTTTTACTTTTATGAGACAGTTTCATAATATATAAATATATTGGCGAATGGGAAACATTCAAATAAATTTGAATTAATACTTTTTACAATATTTATGCTTCTCATAACTAATGTTTTCCATAATCGTTTTAATCATTTAAAATATATACGTACCTCACTATTGTGTATCACATTCTTGATGCAGCCTTCGAAACCTTCCCTCGTGTGTTGATGTTGCCATCTGTAGTCCGTCAAATACTGGTGATGCACCCCTCCCAGCTGAAGAGGGGTGTTGACGTTCAGGAATTCATTAAAGGGTGGAATGTTGCTCTTGGTTTCGCAGCGCGATCGATTGATTTTCGGAGGATCTGAATCTTCTATCTTGGCCTTCTGACAGTTGTCGATGACAAGACGGACAGTCTAAAGCGTTGAGGAGACATTGATAAGTACGTTAAATTCAATCGTTTTCTACTGATACACACATTAAAGTATATGTATTAAGCTGCCTTTAAATATATATTGATAATTTTTGCATCAGCTAATGAGCATGTATTTTTCATGTACAAAACAAGAAAAATATTTTAAAGACACAATGTGTGTTTTTATTATCATTAATTAATCCCTTCTGAAGTTTATTAGCATTTGCTAACTTAGTTGAATAATTACAAAAGTAACACAGTTAATTTGAATTAATCTGCTAATTTTTTAAAGTCAACAATTGGAAAAGTAGTCTTTTGACTAGCAATTTGCATTCTTTGAGAACTGTCATCGTTATTGTTTTATATTAGTTTGATATTCCTAATAGCTTATGATGAATCTTGGCAATTAAAAACTATTTGCCTGAATGCAAAAAAGGAAATATAAGTACAAAACAGAACTGCTTGAAAGCTTTCAAAGTAAAAGGAAAACATACTTTAAAACAAAAATTAAAAAAGTTTCTTCGGCGAACATTATAAAAAGCTATATTCTGAATTTTTCAGTGTTTCGTTTCATAATAAAAAAGAACACTCTAAAGTACGAGGTTTTTGAAACAGTTAATTAGATTATGCGTTAAAATTATCATTTATGTTTCGGCAGGAAAAAATATTACAATTAAGTTAATCAACTAAAATATTTTATGAAAGAAACTTTTGAAAACATTGAATAGGAACAATAGCTGTCACATTTAATTTATTTACCTTGATAAAATATTCTTACAACTTGAAGCACTATTTACAAATTGCTTTAAATAAACATCATAATAAATTTATATTTCAGGATTTAAATTAAATGAGAAATTATTTCCTTCATATGCTATATTTTCAGCAATTAAAACAAAGCATGCTATTAGCAATTATTTTAACTGCCATCAAAACCTGCTAATCGTTTCAACTTATAATGCAATTCAGTGTAATTTGGTAGTTTTAAATTTTTTAACTTTAATTATTAAAGAATTTATAAAAAATATTTAAAGCATGCACAGATGTGTCTGCTGGGATTAGAAATGAATACGTTTGTCGGGCCTTTTTGTGGCATGAAATGCTAAGATATTTATTGAGGATAAATTATCGTTCACCTATTACGACAAAAAACAAAACTATACAGTGCAAAAGTATTGAAACAACGAAGTTGTTCTAGACCATTTTGTAGAGTGGGGGGGGGGGGTTACTAGGAATAGGAAAAAAACAGAAAAAAAAGTACAAAGACTCAATTGCAAAATGGAAACAGCTAAAGTTCTTACCTCTCTATCCCAGAAAACGTCGACCTGATGCCACTCTCCATCGCTCAAAGACTCGTCCACGTAAACAACAATCTCTGCCGTTCCAGACCCAAAGTCGATGAGAAGACGTGGCCTCCCACTCTGCAATTCAAGAGAAATAAAATCTTGAACTGCTATCTCCCCAATGTCCGGGTTGGAAATGGGTCCGTTGTACAGCAGCAGGCCATCCGGCTTTCGTGTCATAAATTCCAAGCTCAGATGGGAGTTTTCACATTGCTGCAGGGAAGGGAACCAGGCCCAACCACGTCCACTAAAGCTCCGCGTCGTCATCTGGCATTGTGGGCCCTCATATCCTTCAGGGCATTTACAACTGCGGGAAAAAAATGTGTCGTTATGCAAATTATATCATGTATACAATTAAAATAGTTTCGTTTTGCTTAAACTGGAGGTATAAACAAATTTATGTACAAAAATTAAAACATCCTAGACTGTAATGTTTGCTCTTACAATAGGGTGGTATAAACTTGTTTTTTTCAGGAAAAAATCTAACCATGCTCGTTATATATGAATCGAGGGTGCTGTTTCTGATGGAGAAAGGTACATTTTCCCAATTTTCCCGTTTTAGAGATTAAAATATATCAGTAAATGCTACATTTCATTGGCGTAAGTCTCATTACATCGGAGAGGATCCGAAAATTGTTCATACACCATTGAACTATTAGAACTAAATCGGAACTATTTCATACATGGACACCGAATATAAGAATTAAAACTAATACGATACTGAAGAAAATAACTAATGACTACCGAAAACTATCATAAGTATTACATAGCTCTAACTACGAGACTTACGGTCATTAAAATATTACCGTTACATACTATATTTCAATTGGGCAAACCTGAAGAGCAATCCGAATTTGCAGAAAATTTGCGTACATCTCAAGAACGGAAAAGTTTCAAAAAACTAGATCCTCACCATCGAATTATGCGCCCTCGATATTCATTAGAACCACATTTAGAAAAAAAAAAATGTGGAAACACGACTTTATATCCCCCTCGCATTAGTAAAGCAGCTTCAGAATGATCAATAAAAGATATTTTCTCCAAACTTACCTAACACCTCCGTATGATTCAAAGCACCGTCCACCATTGTGACAAGGCAGAGGCCTCTTTCGGCAGGTCTCGATCTCAGAGAAGTCCCTCGCTCCACACACACACTTTGGTTGCACCCACGTGTTGACGCCAACGAAAGACGTGCGATTGGCGTTGACTACAATCGGTTGGCGATCGACCATTAGGACGTTCGTACAGCTTGTCTCGCAGTTGATATTCTCAAATAGGCACTCATCAATCCCCACCATCGTTATATTGATGCCTACTTCTTGCTCGATCTGTTGAATACAAAGCAGAAAATTAGTATTTAATATTCTTTTTAGCTTAAAATTAATCTATTAGAGGGTTCAATGCAGTTTTGTTTTGCTTTTGTTATGTTTTTTTTTCGCAGACAGTTTGTTCATATTTTATATTCTGATTTCATTAATATACATTTGCAATATGAAGTGTATTTTGTTCAGTTTCCTTGTTGATTCTTTCTCTAAAAATGTCGAAACGTTCCTGGGAAGTAATGCAGAGCTGTTGTACTTACTTTCTACCAATAACGTTTCTCGAAATATTCAGGATAGTGTGTCGCTAAAGTTAGTACCTTCCTGAAGAATTCAGGAATTTTCCGAATAAGTTAGGCATGTTACGGTGATAAGTTTCCGAAAACTTTTAGATTGGTTTACAGTAACAGCTTGGAACTTTCATGCTTAACTACGAAGGTTCCAGGAGCAGTTTCGTTAATATAGCCAGAGTTAAAGCAGATATTGAAAGCAAGTAACTGAAAAGCTTATTTGCTTACAATGCTTGCAAAGCTACAGTATCCAGAGACTGCATATATCCTTTTTAGGGAGCAGTCATCTGGACAGGTCATAATCAAACGGAAGGCGAAGCAATTAATAAAAATGCTGGAAATACCTTCCAACTGGTAGCTAAAAATATTTTTCAAACAGTGTAAAGTCCGCATTGTATAAATAGAGAAAACGTGTTCGCAAACAAATTTGTGCTTTTTTCTCAGAAAAAAAAAAGAGGGAAACTGGCAAAATCCCGCAACATTACCCAGAACTGATCTGAACGTTTCAGATTTTTTTACATTGTAGCATTTTTGACGAAATGTTATGGACAAATGTTTCTCCGTATTTAGAGAGTTTTCCGTAATTTTTACAGTGAAATGTTTCTTTCAGTTGTTTGTTTTATTTTTATTAAAACGAACTTGTATAGGAGTAGATATTTATGTTATAGCTGAATTTTTTTTTTTTTTTTTTTTTTTTACGAATCTTAGTGGTTGTGTTTTTTAAGTGTCAGCCAATGCATTTAACTTGAAACTAAAACACCTTTTTATCAGTTTCCGATAGAAAACAAATGGATTTTTAATATATAAACGTGTCTAGATTTTTTGGGTTACTTTTAAATTATTCTTTTAACACGACGGATAAAGTGAAAGAAAAATAAGTGTGGAGCTAATTTTAGAGTTTTTTCTTTCTTTTTTTCCGATTTTGTCATTTTGGTTCGGATGGAGTTCGTATGCTTCGTTTAATGCTATTTTGTTCAGCAAAATCTTCTCTCTATTACATTTTATCTGCGAAAACAGTAAAAGCCTTTGTTTTATCTATTGAAAACAACTTGTCAAAGAAATACGATTTGTAATTGTTTAGCAATATGAAAACTATGTTTCTGTTTTCAGCTCAAGAAACTGCATCAATGTACTATTTGTTCGAAAATATGGGCTGTATTGAATAGGAATAAAGCCGCTGAATTGAAATTGCATTTTTCGCCAGAATTTGTAATGATATTTTTTTCCAAACTTTTCTGAGAAAACATTAACTTAATTGCGAAACTTATTCTTGATAGTTTAAGTTTTGTGCGAATAGGTCCTGGAAGTATTTATTTATTAAAGCCATTAAACCGTAAACCGTGACTAATTGAAAATTTAAAGGAATTTGATGAAGGTAATGATGGGTAATGTTACGCTAAGATGATAAAATGTTTTAAAATTCTTGGACTTTTAAAGCTATATGAAACCCAAATGTGTGATATAAAATTCCTACTATTGAAATTACATTTTTCACCACATCAGGAACTTTGTTTTGCCTTTTCTAAACAAACTAATTTAGGTTGCTAGCGTAGTTAAATCCTGTGTGTTTAAACCTGTGTGTTTTAACCCTGCAAATCCTGTACGAAACTAACTTAAAATTCAAACGGTACATAGATATGTTCTATCATTGAGTAATACTTATACTTTAAGAAACTCAAGGAAAGTTGCTCAATTTTTTTTAAACACAAATATCCGGAGTATTTTTTTAAAATATATATATTTAATTATTGTTTTTCCCGGAGATGGGGACGTAAAATCATTTTAGACTAGGCTAGGAATCGTGCGAATAATGTGGGATTGAAAACAGTTTGAATTGGTAGCAATCAAAAGACATACTGAAGCATTTTTGACTCGAAAATTATTTGCCCTCCTAACCCTGTAGTGGAAATGAAATTTCTTCAAGCACGCCGAAGTTTTAAGAAAAGCGCTAAATTTTAAATGTCGACGAGAAATTTAAGGTTCCACATTTCACCGTCTCCATGCAGCAGGACATCTGTTTGCAAAGCGAGTGAAATGCGTCTTACATTATTCCTTACTCGCCAAATTTAAAGACTTTTCTGGTCATTTTGGCAGACTTAAAGATCTCATGTTTCGATATCGAGGACACGAGGAAAAACAAACTTATGCTTCCACCCAAACAGCACAACTTTGTCCTTTGGATGGTCTTGTGATGTCATTTCAGGACTAACTCAAAGCATTAGGTAATCCTCCTGACGTTTAAATTTCATCCCGTGGTGATCGAGGGACATCCTAGGGACCGTTCATTGTCCGCAAATTGTTCTTCCCTAGCAGTGGCGGCTCGTGCCTTAATTTGGTGGGTGGGCCCGCAATCATATGTTTGCCCAATAATGCTTACACAGATAAAATGAAAGAAACAACAGTTAGTAAACGAATACTTGGCGAAGTAAAATAATATTAAATTCAATTAATACAAACTTACATTTCAAAATTATCTCATTTGATTTGATGCTTAGGTTTTATATTTTAAATGCTACATCAGCCTTAACGCTTTGAATCCGGGCGGTACACACGTTGTACCACAAGTCTTTTTTCTTTAGAGGACGGGGTTGAGATTTTCACTCGAATCCTTTAGAGCCGGGGATTTTTTCAAGGTTTCATATGTCTGGTACGACAGTTTATACCTTCTCTTTTCAATGGAAAAGAAATCTGTGGTTCAACTGTCGTACTACCTGGGCCGAAAGAAAAATTTCTATATGAACAGCCCGGTTCCAAAAGCGATCAATGTAATAATAATAACAGTATTTTGCACAGATGACCAACTTTCTACACATCACTATCGCTAAACAGGCTAGATCTCATAATTTTTGCCATTTTCAGACTGAAAATATTCATCACATCAAAAGTTTTACGACTCCTCACATATTACGGGACTACACTCAAACAGAAAAAGAACATTTATGCCTAAAAACACCCCTAAAAATTTCAACAATCTGCACCATGACTTTCTGAAAACCTCTATCAAATTAAGAAACGCATAAGGTAAATAAATGACTAGATATGGCCATGCTTACAAGTATTTTTTTTTTTTTTTAATTTGGATAAACATGTTGCAATTTCAGTTCATGGAAAAACAAATTCTAACAGTGTTAGAACTTAAAAATCTTACTTTTACAGCTATGATACTTGAATTAACTTTCAATTTTAATGTATGCATATGTTTTTAAATGAATTGGAATACACTGGTTTAACCAGTTATGGTCCCATTCGCTTACCTATGGTCGTACTCAGACTAGTAACGATCATGATAGCTGATTCGAATTATTTTCAGGAAATACCCAAAGTTTTTAACAATATTAAAACACTTATTTTTCTTTTGCAATATTACAGTATAATCAAATTTAACGGATCTTGTAAAACAAAGATGAAAGAGGAGTAATGAAATTGGTAATCTCTATGCCTATTAGTAATAGGTGTTGAAAATGAAAAAGATAGACCAAAAAACAGAGGAAATGTTATAAAAATCAATAAAAAAGAGTGAAAATAAAAAAAACGAGGAGCGCGAAATGAGAAGAAGCGAAAGTTTACTCCCTAACACAGGGAGAGTTTTCTCCCTGACATTCATTGCTTGTACACAGTGAGGAGCTCCTCCTCTCCACCGCTTTAGTTAGTGACAAAGGGAAATCTTGGACACAAAGAGCTTGGGCCCACTCGGACACCAAGAGCTTGGGCCCACTCTGCAGGAGTTACAAGGGGTGTTTTCGCTCACCGCTCTCGTTAATTCAGCCATTGCGATTGGTTACAAGCGGAGGTATACTGTGGACCGAACGCTCGTGGCCCTTTCAGTTCGTTCTGAAAGCTGTGCAAAGCGCTAAAAGGGGAATTAGAAGTCTTTCTCGTATTGCATTAGCGAAGTGCAAGGGGAGGAGGGAAGGCTGAAGGTTAAAATATGTTTTGTGCATTTTGTTTTTGTTTTTTTTTAACTGAAATACAAAACGATACATTTTAATTATGTATTCTTTTCCTTCCATTTTTTCCAGGTGGGCCCGACCCATAGTGAGGAGCCGCCCCTGTTCCCTAGTTCGCGAATTGTTCTTCCCCTTCAGCCATTCGTGATCCTCAGGACGTTTAGAAAACATTATCCCCAGGTTGTTCAAATGATGTCAGACGTTCTTCTATTGGCTGTGTCTAGGACCAAGCTTTTTGTGGTTGGTCCTGTGGACGTTAAATGGACTAATTCAAATGTACACACAAAAGATTTTCTACGAACTATAGCCGTTCAAATTTTAGTTCTCTTTAGAACATTAGACGGATTATCAGAAACGGTTCTTGCTGAGCTCTTTCAATTGCTACTCTTTAAAAATATATATATATATTATTACACTATCTTACGATTTCCCAGTAAGAAAGATAAATAGTTGTATATCGAGTTCTAAAGGGGATTTCCCCTTACATTGAAAACACCTTTTCTACTCTACAATACATACCAGTTCTCTGTTGAGCGCCACTATTCCGTTGAGCATGCTGGCTTTGAAGTAGGGAGAACGATGAGCAGCGAATCGGACATCGGTGATGGGGGGTCGTTCTTGCTTCAGGATGACGCTGAAAATGTCAACGTTGTCTTTTCGAGTCGTTGTCAAACTGGCAATCATGTCCCTGAACTTTTGATACTTGCTCTTTACTTGGCGGTTTTCAGTCCAATTCCAGACGCGGACGAAGTCTTCTGCGCTAATTCCTGGAAATAAAGACAACATTCGTTTGAACTCCTTTCCGCTCTTAACATGCTCATATGAAAAAAAACCCTCAAAACTTCTATTGTGTGAAAGCTTAAAGTAATTAGTCAATTATTATAAAGATTTAATTTGTTTCTGAATGTAATGCAACTGAATTTTGTGTATCTATCTGAGGAACGTAAAATTAAAAGAAAATGAAAAAAATGAAGTAAAAAAGGAAAAATAACCTGTTTATTTCTTCTATTAGTCCATATTTTTCTCTTTTTTCCGAATTTTCTTTAATGTTTCATTTCCCAACTCTTTTTTTTACAATCTGTAATTTCGTTTCTTGTATCTCATGGTTTTTGAAGATTTCCCCCTTTATTGTGCTTCACCTCTTTGGCTTAATTTTCCATCAATGGATTTACTTCCTTTGTTGGTTGCGTACTTTTGAGAAAATGTTTGTTCATCGTTTGCATTCATATTGGTTCTGTTTCGGTTTATGATGTTCTCAGTGTTGTTCGGTTAATCCGTTCAGTTTATTTTTTAAGCTGCTTGCTTCTTTGCCTATTGCTTTTGTCGTGTATCTTTTTAACCATGAGCTCAGAATTTCGCCTTAAAAAAAGGCGTTTCTTACTACGCCAAAGCATGTATCTGTAACGTTCTTGCTCAATTGTGCGTTTAGCGTTGTTTTATTCGCTTTTATACACTTACCATATTCAATTGTATACTTAATTAGGAAAAACTATTTACCAGAGATGCGAATGGACCCAGAGTTAAAGATGGCTTCTTCGGGGATTTCTTTGACGGTGACGGAGACGTTGGCGGACACCTCTTGAGTGTGGACGCGGTCGTGCACCACAAACCGCAGGAAATAGGTTCCTCCACTGGTCACATTTTTCATGACAATGAGACCAGTGTCCTTGTCTACTTCGAAGTTGGGGTGGGCGATGTTGTTCTCCCAGTAGAAAGATTTGTCCGGCAAATCCCAGTCATCCAAGTCTTCGACGTGAACTCGTCCAATGGGGGTGGGGGGTGATTCGCCTGGAAAAGAAATTGGTTGGTGTCATTTAAACTTTTCACTCTGTGTGGCATAAATCAAAACTTTTGCTTTAATAGTCTAATAAAATTATTAGCTCCACGCCTAGTCATTTCTTCAAGACAGATCTCCTATTATGTTTAAAATTAATAAGTAGTATTATGAACTATATTAAAATTTTAGATATTTTTATGTCACATTCTAATCATAAGTAGATAGTTTCATATTTCTTAATATGTTTTACATTAATAAAATGAGGGTCATTCATGTTACAGATATTCAAATTTTAGACATTTTCTGATAATAGTGTATTAATAAGTAGACAGTTCTTGGTTTCGATTTTTTTTCTCTCCAGCAGTCTCTCAATATGTTTTTAATTTTTAAAATAAGAATCATTCATGCAATAGTATTTTAAGAAAAACATTGTCTAAAGTTAACAGACTCACCTCTGAAATTATATACAAAAATACTCTTGCTCCCTGGATGCATTCTGTTATCGTTGACGTCACCAATAATTACCGTTAAAGTACTAGTACCAGTCATGGACGGCGTTCCGCTGTCTTTGATGACTATCGGAACCAGGTATTCCTTCTGTTGTTCTCTGTCGAATCGTTCCCGTGACGTCACGATGGCCATACCGTCCCCATTAGCCCCAGCTGTTGTAGAATAAAAGAAGAAAACGTTCATGCGATAAATGTGTCTTAGAATATTCCACACAGCGTTAATTAAAAACCAAATTTTTAAGATCATAATAGCAGAAATAAAAAGACAAATATGATTAGTAAAAATAAAGTATTTAAAGCTTAATAATGCAATAAAATAAAGTACACAAATAATAAATGGGAAATCAAGTAATACTTCATCTCTCTCATTCAAAGCTCACAAAATTTTGCTAAGTTTTGCTTAGTTTTTGAACATTTATTTAACTATATATAAATAAAAAAAATAAAGTTTTGTTAAGTTGATTTAAGTTAGTCTGCAGTAATTGCTTAAACAGAACAATAAATGAATAAATAAACTATCTCAAAATTCAAAAAGAAAATCTTCCACAGGGGCCTTTAACAGGTATAGAAATATCATTGTACAGGAATATAAAACCTACATCAGCGAAATAAGCCTTAAAATTGTTTGTTGTATATTAAATATGATGAAAAGTAAATACTTAACAGTATGAAATGCGACAGAATATTTTTTATTGCCAATATAAAATTTATGTCAAATCATTTATGACGAAATATTTACTTTTTCAGCAAGCTACGGTAATATTTAGCAAATAATATTACAGTAAACGGAATATATTTTGCTTAATTCAAATGATCGGAACGAAATTCGAATCGGAAGATGGGGTTGAAAACCCTTAAAAATGGCTATATTGCAAATAAATATTTGGAAATATATTTTTACTGGTACTTACTGGGATCATGCTGAACATCAAAAAACTGCTTGATGATATCTGGAGCATTCGGATCCATCCTGAACGTAAAAGGTGGGCCGTTGCCTTTGGAACGATCATCATCATCAGTTGCTAAAATTTCTTCAACTTTCTGAGGAGGAGAGTGTTCCATGATGACTGGTCGGTAGTCGCGGAGGAATCGGGGAGCGTTGTCATTGATGTCACTCACAACCACTGTGAGAGTAGCTGTCGCCGTTCGAGGAGGGGTTCCTGTAGAACACGAAGGTACATGAGTATACGACAGGAAAAACCATATTGCGAAAATAATACAGATAAACTTTCAGCCCACATTCATAGTTGATTACGTTCCAAGAAATGTCTCTTACTTTAGGAACACCTGCAATCGTTAAGCAAATTACATCATTTACGATGATTTTTGCTCCGTTGAGTCAGAAACTCATGCTCAAATGTAATGAAATTTTCGTTGATTTGAGAAAACGCTGTTTTGATTTGGCGAAAAATTATAATCGGAGAATTGTTCATGCAGCGATTTTGTCAAATGGGACGAAACTTTTGCGAGGTTTGAGGATGCATCTCTTAAGACACGTACTTTTAAAATATTACAGATAATCTTCCATCAAGCATTTAAAATGTTCAAGAAGAAGCACAGTATTTTGTTTACAATTAATAAGGCTTGTTCAAGACGATCTAAGACTTAACAAACAAAACTGTACCTCAGCACCAGACTAACGTAAGTCCATTTTCGTCAGTTTTCAGTAGAGGGGAAAAACGATGTATTCGACAATCGTTTTTCCCTTCTACCGAAAAATGACGAAAATGGACTTACGTTAGTCTGATTCTGAGGTACAGAAAAGGAGAAGATAGGAACAATAAAATGACTCAAGAAAATATTATTTGAAACCAAAATTGCCTTTGAAAAAAGGAACCGATTTAAGCATGAGAAAAAGCAGCTCACTACATATAGTAAAAAAAATTAAATGGGGCCCAGTCCTTCATAAACGGTTAGTAAACGTAAAAACATGGGGTACGCTCTATAGTCAAAATAATTTTAAGAGTTCTAATTCAGAAACATTTCATTTGTTAACGTAGTGATCTGCGGGGGAAAACCAAACGCAACATTTTTTTCTCATTAATTTAGAAAAGAAAGAAAGAAAGAAAGAAAATGAAATACATTTTTTTTACATGAAACAACTTATTTTCTATATAACATATATTTGATGAAAGAAATGATTAACGAAAGATATTTAAACCATGTTAAACAATAATGATCCATATAAAGTCGGATTTAATTGCTGTGTTTTATAACCACATTTTTAGTATTGTTGATTGCATACATTAAATTTCTTGCTTTCTGTATGAGTTTCACTGTAGTTTAATAAAAAGAAACTTTTAAATTCAACGAATAAATAAATAAATAAATAAATAAAAGTAAATAAATTAATTAAAAGGATTATCGCATAAGACGCTTACGTGACTGTAGCGAATAAAAACCTTTCAAGTCTTATTTTGCATAAAGAGTTCCGCTTTTCTTACCGTCATCAATAGCGAGGATTTTCACTTGGTGTCTTGGTGTTTCTTCTCGATCAAGGGTCCTCTGTATTCTAACGACTCCGTTCTGGTCGATACGGAACTGTCGCTTTTTGTCCGAAGAACGGTCGATGGTATAGCTGAGTGAAAGAGAAGAAAAAAAAAGAGAACACTAAGCCAAATGAAAATAAAAAAAATCGAAGGACTTATATGGCAAAGACAACAAAAGAAATGTCTTTAGTCGATGGCAAAAATACTTTGGGATGGTGAAAATTCTTTTGCATATTTTTTGCCGGTATTTTTTTTAAGGTACAAAGTTTTTGGTGGCAAATGGTGAAGAAGGAAGTAAAAAACTATTTAATACTTTTAAAAGCGACTTGAGTAATGAGGTTCAACTGCTTTTTTAAGAATATTGGAAGTAAACTGATGCTAATGTATTTACACTAGCAAAAAAATGTAACTTAGAGAAAACATCTTTAGACATTATGCAACTCTCTTTTTTTTTAATGTTTTGAATAATTTATGTTTATTGTAACAGACAAAAACAAATGGTTATCGGATTTTTACATAACGACAAATTTGTAGATTCAATCTTTGTAGTACCTGTGATGAATTTTAGTGTAAAAACTTTTGATTTTTTTTTTTTTTTGGCTTAAACGAACGGTTTTTTTTTTTCATTCCTTATTTTCCTGTATTCATCCTTTTGTTTTTAATGAACCTAGGGGATCAGGGTTAACATTTTTTTTTCATAATTTCAGTCAGATTACTTGCAGCTCACATTTCTTTCTAGAAACCCTGACAGCATCCTTTTAGAAACCCTGAAGCACGTGTGTACCTTTTGTTTCACAAGATTATGCGATCAGTGCTATTTCTCTCACATTTAACAAATTCAGTTCTAACAAAACGTTTTCTGGCAATATTTACGAATTATGTATATTGCATTAGTATAGGTGTATGTGAGTTTTTTGATTTGGTATTTACTGATCGAGATCTGTTTTGCCATTGCAATTTAAAAGCTTTAGTTTACTATTTTTTGGTTTAAAATTTTAACATAATAGGGAAAATAGAGCGGGGTTCTTGAAACGTAGTTATTACTAGAGCTGTTAAATAAAGAATAATCACAAATCAATCAAACCTAATTAGGTGAACTTATCCTGTAAATATTGACCCCATTATCAAATTGGAACAAATTGCAATCTACTGGTTAAACTTTTTTTTATTTTGTTTTTTGCTGGAGCAATTTTCGGACACATCCTTTAAAATTGCCTCCGAAGCTCTCGCCATTGTCTCTGAAGGTGGAAAACGCAATCCTTGTTTTTAGACACATAAAGGAGCTATTAGGGGCTAAATCAAAGCTATATATTGAGGACGGAATACAACGAATAAACTTCCACACCTACGTCCTTTTCTGCGGGAATGACAATCTCGTAATCATCTGCTTAAAACATTTGTCTTTTTTTTTTCTTTTAGCAAAGCTTTATTAGAATCAAATGAAATGGTAATTCTTTGTGACAGTTCTCTCAGCCGGATTTCATGATCGTATTCCACTATCAGAACAACGATGTTTACTTTTACTTCAGTCAGAAAAGTTACTGCATTGCATAATCACCCTGTTTTAAAAAACTGATTCTTACCCAAATTTAAACAGTTTGAGCCTCCTTCTAACTGTGAGGTAGAAAAGAATGCCCCCAATAACTTTCTGTAGCATTTAACATTATATATGCTTCAGCTGCTGATTTTTTAAGAGTAAAACAAAATTTTTCATCGACGTATTTTTTATTCACTGCGCATCGCTTCCACTTTTCCGTTTGCGAAAACGAAACTATAAGTACTTGGATGATTGCCAAGGTCACATTACCGTCATCATGATTTCTTGTGATCAGTTTTTAGTTAGCAACCTACGTGCACAGTATTTAGCAGTTTTTAATGAAACATGATTTAGAGAAAGATTTACTGTTTAAAACTGAATTAAATGTTCTTGAAAAATATGCTGTAATAAAAACTGAAGCAGTAATGGTATAGTTCTATTCTTCATTTTTATGCAAAAAAATACAGCTTAACAAGAAGACACTTCCAGAAAACTTTTAATCTACTCTTCAGTTATAAGTTCTGACTAAAACTTCGAAACATGTGAAGTTTTACACACACAAAAAGTTTCTCTTCGAAATGCTTCCATAAATAACATACAAACTATCAATTTAGAAACAAGGAATAAAATTGCAGCAACACATTCAACATGCCTTTAGTTAGTAACAAAAGCACGTTTTGATCAGCGTTGCGAAAAAAGAATAGCATTCTGTGTAAATTATTTTAAACATACGCCGAGAATGTTAAGCATGTTGATGCCCTAACCCTTATTTCTCTGCATACAAATTGACTAATAAGCTTTATCCATCTTTCTCGCACATGCGCTGTTAAAAATATTCCGTCGAAAGTCCCCTTTTTCAAGACTTTTATCCCTTTGAATTCCTCTGTGGTCGCGGCATTAAGAACACCAAATATCACCCAAGAGGGAAAGTTACGAAATAGGGAATTGTAAAAAAAAGAGAATATTTCAGTATCTACTTCATATTTATTCAGAAGAGATTCTTGTTTCCGATCTTGCAAGCTTAAACGGACATAAGTTAGGGTACGGATAATGCATACAAATTGCCCAATTAAAGCAAGCGATGATAAAGGATCCAACGACCGAAGACTGTTTAAGTTTGCGCCACCATCTTTGTGTTACATGGAGGGGAGAGCGATTTTCAATTATGGTCTTGAAAAAATGGTTCTGAAGTATTTAATTTAAACTAAATATTTAGAAGACATGTACTTCAACGATGTACATTTGTTGTTAAGAAACAGTAAAATGTATGTGAGCACAATGAGTATGCAATATTAAGCGCCATGTATTCAATTCTATTAATTTAAAGCATGCCCGTTAAATGTGACTTGAACGAGGTTTTATTTTCTGCTCTAAGTAGAAGCTTTACAGAGCAAAAAACTCTAAAAAAAGAATGCTTAACGACTAAATCAAAATACTCAGATCATTCATTGCTATACAAGTCTACATTTCCGTGGGTGGAGCTTTTTGCAGAAATACGGTAATTGCAGTCATTATCTAAACTTTCAAATAAGAGGATTACATTTTTTAAACTCTCTGTAGCCTATTGAAATAACTCTGATGATAAAATAAAAAAATTTCATTTAGAAATTTCGCATTTGAGGATAAAATGTTAGGAAAAACTGCTCAAATATGACGATACTTCCTAATCTGGAGTACGTATTTTTTTTCCAATTAATTCCTGGATTCGACATCTTAGAAAAGGTCGAAACAACTCTTGTAAGAGGTGAGAGTTTGTGTTGCGACCAGAAATAGAGATCTAAGCTGCATTTATGGAGATTATAGGTGTTTACTTGTTTTATAGTTTAAAAAAAAATTCACAGTGTTACAGTAATCAATTAGATTGTATCATTTTTATACGTTAAAAATTATAAATTTATGAGTTATTATTTCTCCTGTGTTAAATTTAAGTACGGGTTTTGTTCAATATTTATTTAATTTTAAAAACAATTAAAGCATGTGATTAAGAATAAATATAACATTGTAGAAGCGCGCTTTCTAGACTAAGTTACATCTTCAAGCTCAAAAATATGCAATATGGATAAAAGCAACTTTATTTTCCTTCAGGTAAAGAAGAATCAAGAAGTGAAATGAAAGGTAAAAATGTTGCCCTATTTGTTTATTGAGCAAGGTAATCCATAAATAATCAGAGGGTGAACTCCAGGTTGTGGTGTCAAAAATTGCTTTAAATTGGCCCATATAGATTAACTGGTGATCGAAAAAACCATAATTTCTAGAACTTATGAAAAATGAAAAGTAATTTTAAGAAAAGCTTTTGAATTGAAATGCAAAGATTTAACATGAATGGAAGTCACTCATGTCGTCCACAAATATGTACTTGTCCTTAAAACTAGCAATTGTGACTTGGCTTAAGTTTTTTCATAACATCTCCTGGGATGAACTCTGCCTTTTCTTTAGTTTTTTGAAATTTCTGGGTTTCGGGGATTGTCCTGAAAGATTTTTTTCGCTTATTCATCACTGTCTGTGTGCTGGACGTTTACTACATAAAGTCTATGTGACTTTCTCCCTTTTATTTTAAGTAAAAAAAAGGCTCCTGGAGAAAAAATCTTTTGAAATCTGTAACTTTTGTCATTCTAAGATCTAGTTGCTCACGAGAAGGGATAAACAGTAATAAATCCTTGTCCCTGTCTTGATTAGAAAAATTGGGGTTAGAATCTTGATTTTTCAAACAATTTCCTTCAAATAAGTTTGAATTGGAACAACAGAACTAAGTGTTCCGATTCACCCCGCAGATTTTTTTTCCCATGGCATTTTTCAGAATTCTTCACTTTTATGACACAATTTATAAAAAATGTAAATTCTAATGTGGTATTCTGTTGTTCAGATACATGTATAATTGAAACATACCACTCATAGTTTTTAAATATAAGAAGGTTTGTTCTTGCATATGAAGTTTTGCAGTCTATGAAAATGTGATGTTTTCTAGCATTCAACGTGCAGCCCTCTTTAGAAGCCAGTAGCGTTGCCAGATTGACAAAAAAATTTTTTCCTACTTCCTATGATCTTACCTTTCTAAAAAAAAATTCATGGCGAAAAATACCCAATAGTATATTTATGAAGAATTTCTTTGTACGGTTGGGAAGTTTTGTTCCGATTGACCCCGCTGTTCCTATACACCCCATTTTACGGTACCTCATAATCAATGCTTTTACTCTACATATTTTATAAAAAATGTAATCTATTTCTGTAGTATCGCTAATGAACTGTAACTGAAGGAGGGTTTCTTTAGCTAAAAAAAAAACTGCTTTTATTTTCCAAATTTAAGCTTTGTAATTTCTTTTCTGACATAAATGCCCTTTCTTTCGCCTCATGTTTTTGATTAAGTACTAATCAGAAAATACTCATGTTTTTTTATCCATGAAAAATATAAAGCTATTTTCACTAAACGATAGTTTTTCTTTTAAAGTGATAGTTTTTCTTTTAAAATTATAACGTGAGAGAAAACTAGAAATTGTCCCCCTTCTGTATTACTAAAATTATGTGAAAGCCAAAGTAAATTGATTTTTTGGGTTGCAAGAAATATTTACTTCCGTGGAGTAATTAAAAGTAAACAGCAGGCTCTTAAATGCATCGATGAATCCCTCGTGGCAATACATTTACATAAACCTCAAGCATTTTCGAAAGATTTTTTCCAGAGTTGGGGAAATGAAAATAAATTTTGATCGCTCCGGAGACTGAAAACAGGTTACTCATATAAGTCTTATTTTTATAAGAGTGATTACTACACTAACATAGATGATAAATGCACAAGTAAAATATTACACAAATGCAAAAATATAGCACATCCTTATGTGAGAATTAAATTATTATCCTTTCGTGAAACTTAAAAAGATAAGGGTTGTGTTTACATTTATTTAAATCAACCAAAATTTGATTTTGATTTCCTGAAAATATTTTGGTTCATCCAGGAGGTAAGTGATTTGTTTGAATTAAGCAGCAATAAATCAATTATAAAAATGACGATCCGACTGGTACCATGAAAGGTCAACAATTGTAATGTACAAACAATTTTAATCTGGACGTTTATCATTTATCTAAGCAGACTTAAGCATGAACGTTGAGTGAATAAATGGAAAGACTATCTAACTTTTTTTTTCACATTGTCGTGAACTACCGATGCGTTTTGAAATGCCATGTTTCTCTGAGAATTGAATAAGAATTTTAACCTCTCTTGAAATAATGGATTAATCTTTGAAATAGCTAAATTGTGGTACGTGTCCTAGATATTTGAAAATCATGAGCGCACTGAATTCAAATTTCGCATTTCCAAGGATAGTAATAACTTCCTGTCCATCCATCTCATGAAGACTGTGTACTTACCTCACTCTAGATTTGCCTCCTTGATCAGCATCTGTTGCGCGGAAAGTGGCCAAACTGGTCCCTATGTCCGCATCTTCCTTGACAATCACCTCGATGTTGGGCTTCTCGAACTCCGGCTTGTTGTCGTTGATGTCGCGCAGTCGAACCCTCACTTTGGCATAATCCACGTGGTAGGGCTCCGAAGACTCGCCGCCGTGGTCGCTCACTTGGATGGTGATGTTGAAACCGAAACGTTGTTGGAGATCTTCGAAGTCCAACGGCTGGAGAAAAAAAGGGGGCATGAATTCATTGAATTTGATAACAGCACACAGGCCGAAGAAGTCAACGAATTGCTTCAGGAAATCTTAACTAATCCATGTTTACTCATATTTATAAGCGGTTCGACATCAAGAGTTGTTCAGACTTTCGATCGTGATATTACTTAATCGTTCTAAGTACCGATGTACTGGAGTAGAATTTGGTAAATATTGGTTTTATTAAGAAAAATCGCTTACAACGTAAATAACGAATGCTATTTAGTGTTGATGTGTAATATATTTTATTCACAGATTAAAGCGTATAACAAAACCATAACTAGATATAAGTTTCAAATATAGTAGTATATTTCAGTTCAGAAGACATTAAATGCACTCGAGCTGCCGCTTATACTTTTACGTTTCATTCTTCTCACTCTATGGGTCATTCAAAGTAAGATACTTTGCATTCTTGGCAACAATCAGAGGGAAAATTTTGTATTAACGAGAGTTAGCCATACCTTCCTCCAAAATCTATCTGCTAAACTGAATAATAAGTTATTTCTTAATATATTAGACTGATTTTTCCAAATTTTCGCGATCGATGCTCAGAATCGTTGCAAAAAAGCAAAATAGTTTATTTACTTCGTTCATTTTTTAAACTAATATTTTTGGTGATTTTCTTTTTTGGAAAGTTTAGTCAGTAAATCGTGTATTTTTAAGAGGATTTCTTACTCAAAGTATAAAATTTAAAAATTATGTATATAAAAGCAATTATTTTATGTTCGATTTGAAGGAACTTTTGAACACTGGATTTTCAAGTTGTTTCTAAAAAACTATTTCTGTTTTAAGGATCGTACAATTTCAAGGCTCCACAGAATTGTTGACAAGTTGAATTTTCTAGCCTCACTATCCTGTATTTAATTAACTTTCAGATAAAAAAAAAAGCAAGTGAAAGTCATCTGATTGATTCTTGTATTTTTTGTTTGAAGTTAAAACCGCATGATAATAAAAATTACCTTGGCAATCTTAAGCGAACCCGTCCCGTCCGAGTTCGTGACCATCGTGAACTTGTCCGCCCCGAACGCATTGTCGATGACTTTGTAGCTGAATCGGTTCGTTTCCAGCAAATCGCCGTCGCTGACGGACACCACCAATATTGGGGTCTCGGGAATGTTGTCGCCCTCCGTCTCGTCCACCTCCACCTGCCACTCCTTCTTGGTGAATTCGGGCGGCATGTCGTTAATGTCTTTGATCTTGATGGTCGCCGTCCCGGTGCCTGCCAACAACAAAGGACAAGAAGATTGATGAGGAATTCCTTGGCACGCTTTTAGTGGAGGTGCGCTGCTTGTCAGCGTTTGCGCTCGACGTATGTTCATTTACTTTTAATTATAAAATGAAAGACGGTTTTAAAGTTACTCGCGGAAGAAGTAATTTGAACAATAATTCACGGAACCTCACTCGAACTTTGTTTGAACATGGAAAGTGACAAGTGATAGAGTATAGTCAAGTGTAGGGATGATCTTGAGATTACATACATCACTACAAAAGCTATTTGGGGAAAATGTATCTCACTGGAATACTTTCCTTCGATCCTTTTTCATTTGTGTACTAAAAAAATATATATATAACTTACATTATATATTTACCTTGCTTAAAACTAGGGACTCAAAAAAATTATTTTTACCGCAAGAAAAGATAAATTAACAGTTGCAGAAAAACAGCAAGTTTGGTAAAAACTTGTATTTATACAAATCAGTAACAATACCAGTTATGGAATCGTAAGTTGTAGTATTCACTACATAAAATGTTTTATATCAGAAATCATTTATGATGCTCTCTCTGGGCTTCATAATGTTTAAATATTTTCTTTTTTAGCACAGCAAATAACTCATTTTGAAATAATCGAAGTATAAACTCGTCACGATAATAATGTTTTTTTTATAAATCATCAATTTTAAATACATTAAATTTTCTCTAAAAATTGCACGTCAAACTTTATCGAATTTTCTTTTTGCAAAGAAGTTTGAAGTTTTTTATTCAAAAACCAAATGCATTTGCATGAAATTTGGTAATTTTAAATATTGCTGTAACTTATTTTATGAAATATAACAGCATCATGCGTTGAATAAATACGACAAGAAAACTTAATATTTCTAAAATAGAAAAAAATATGTAAGGCTTACACACACACCATTTTTTTCCTGAAAACGGAACAAAATACTTCGCAAGAAGACCCCAAAGTATGCTTAAAAATATTTGTACTGTTACTTAGATTGTTATTGCATTTAAGTGTTTCCCAATAGCCAGAAAATATTCTTACTAGAGGTAAAGAAAAGAATGGAACGTACTTAATAGAATCAATGTATTAATTTACAAAACACAATGTACTATGATAAAAACAAGAAATCACTATTGAGCACTGAAAAACTATTATAAACGCTTCAATTTTAATTCACTTGATATTTAATTTCACACTTCTAAATCAAAAAGCAATCTAAAGTTTCTATCTATAGAACAAAAAAGTTACATGCAGATGATAAATGCTTCATTTGTTGATGTAAGCTCATGTAAGAGATAGAATTGTTATTTTATAACACATTTTTATGTTTAGAACCGAGTGAAAAAAGTGTTAAGTAATTTTG
This sequence comes from Uloborus plumipes, assembly GCA_038373865.1. NCBI lineage: Eukaryota > Metazoa > Arthropoda > Arachnida > Araneae > Uloboridae > Uloborus > Uloborus plumipes. Next base: position 21,728 of record JAXGGA010001690.1, read on the forward strand.
AATAAACTTAAATATTAAACTATTGAGCAAATGTTTCATGAAAACTACTGAATTGTACTAACCTCATGAAGAACCAACTATGAAGCATTCTTAGGACTTGTGTGGGGCTAATCGGGGTGTTGAAACGTAACTCTATCTCTAAGAGTTAGTCAACAGGAGAATCCTCCGAAAACTGAAAGGCCTATCAAGCACTTATTTTTAAATAACTAATAATGTACTTTTAGTCACGAACTCCAACTTTGACGTTGGATTTGGGAAGTAAATAGCAATAATGGAAAAGTAAATAGCAACGGGATGTAAATAGCAATTATATCAACGAGGACGTCATTTGTTATTTGCAAAGCCTTAACACTGCCGTCATAAGAAAGAAAGCCCTATCTCCAAGTGAAAAAAAGGCTGGGAAAAACTAGAAGACATACATTTTTAAGCCCTTACTTGCCGCTGCCGTATATATACGCCTCGCTAAGCCGATACGTTGACTGCCGCGGGCGTATCTGTACGCATTTCCGAAGCACGCTTCTCTGCAACGCTCTGCTGTTAGTAAAAGGCTACCACGTGGTTTTTAAATTATGAAGCAGGATATATCAAGAAATTTTTGGCTTTGATCTTTAGAAAAGCTTTTTTGCTCCAACTAAATGAAAAATCACAAGTGAAGTAGATTAGGAAGCGTAAGGACACCAAATGTAGGTTAACGAAAGAAACTTTTAAAAACTATAAGGTAAATAAACTGATAAAACTGCAATCATCATTTGTGTATTTCAAATTATAAAGTTAATTCCAAGTCTAAATTTAAGCTTGAGAAGTAAGGGACATACGTGATTAAGGGCTGTCAACAGCGACGCCCTCCATTACTTGTCAAGCCTTCATAGCAATGACAACATTTTTTGCTTCGATCTTTGAAGAGGTCGTTCTGTACTAACTGCATAAAACACAATCGATGATGCTTGTTCGAGAAAAAAATGACGTTTACTGTGAAACCGAAAAATTAAAGGGGTTTTAATGGGGATGAATAAAAGCCCTATGAGATGAAGAAACGCAACGCCCGGTAGTTTGATAATAGGAGAAATATCCAAAAGCATAAAGTCTAAAATGTCATTATGTTACGTTTGCCAATTATATGCTTCTGAACATCCCGCTCGGGCCGCGATGGCTCGATCAGCAAGGCATCGATTTCGTAACCGGAGGGTCCTGGGTCTTATCCTAGCCGATTAAAGATCCACCGTTTTCTTTAATGATGGCAGGGTGATGTTAAAAATGCTCGTGGTCACAAATTCCTCCAAGTGAATAATTACCTCTGGCAGCAAACAGCTGGACCGGGTATTTGATCGGCTCCTGGTCTAGACAAAAGAATGGACCCTATTCATGTGACGTCATTGCGGGTATTGACCGATCCTAGCAGACGAAATTTAGGTTCTCTGGTGTCTATTATTGGTGCAAATTGGATGTAAATACCCGCAAAAATGGACCGTTGCCACACCGTGAATAGGGTCCATAGAGAGCTCTTCAGAGCACCATCCAACCGATTAAATCACGTGTTGTGGTACGTACGGGGGGCCCGGGAGTGAAAAAGAAAAGGAAAGGAACATCTATCTCATCCCAACTACATTTTCTGAATCCAACTTAACAATTAATGAAACAGAAGTGAACAGAAAGAAGTGATAGTGAACTCATTCGTTACTTGGGAGGCCTTAAAGATTTCGGAGACTGGGGTGTGATACATCTGGTGTGTGTTAGCTACCTTTGAAATTATGTGTACCTTTGAGACCCCCACCATCCATCGCAACCACTTTGATGGTATACTCAGGGTTCGTCTCTCGATCCAAGCAGCAGACTGCTGTCGATATGACTCCCGTCTCTTCGTCGATGGTGAAAATCAGCTCTCCGTTCTCGTTCACTTGGTTCTGCTCAATCGAGTACTTCAATCTTGCGTTCGTACCTTCGTTGGGATCGTCGTAATCTGTGGCAGTCATCGTCATAACTGTCATGCCTGTAAAAAAGAAAATTTTAATTTAAAAAAAAGAAAAAGTAAAACTTCAAAAACAGTACTGGCATTCATATTTCTAGCTATTTTTACCTTAAATCCTATTTTACTACGATGTTAAAATTGAATGTTGTTTTTACAGTATAATACAGCTAATTTTATAGTAATGAACTGCAAAAATTGCTAATTTTACAGTGGTAAACTGTCAAATTGTTCATTTTACGGAACTAAACTGTAAAATTGCTCATTTTACAGTAATAAACTGTAAAATTGCCAATTTTGCAGTTTATTACCGTGTATTTCAGTTTTAAACTGGAACCTCTGCTGACAGTTTTATATCTGTTGTTTTTACAGTGTAATACGTAAATGTAATAAATTTTACGGCACTAAACTGTAAAATTTCTAACTTCACAGTAAGAAACAGTAAAATTGCTAGTTTTACAGTTTATTACTGCGTATTTCAGTTTTAAATTGGAACCTCGGCTGCCAATATTATACTGTCAAAACAACAGTTAATTTTTTTTGCAGTACGGGCTTTTATGGCATAAAATTGAGAGTGATCTAGGTAGCTGCGCTGAATAACAGGTGGGTTTCAAGCAGGGGGGATAGAACACACGATATCCTTGTTCGCGCTTTGGCATGCTGTACTAGATAGCAATTTAAGTTGACACTGAACGTCACTACGGGAGGAGCCAATAAGAGCTCACAAGCAGTGAGCGATCTCCTCTAATTCGCCAAGTAGGCTGTGACGTTTTATCTACCTCGTTTTTCATAGGCTAACATCACGCTGACGTCACGATGTTTTTGTCAAGAAACCCTGCAGTGTAGTATAGTCACTATACTGAATAGGGATCGACCAATGAACGAGAATGGGGAAATATGCACCCTTTCGCGCCATAAGTACATAGTATATCAGTTGATGCTGCAAGCGCTTACCCCTTCCGGTCAAATTGCTGTAGCAGTTTTCTGTCCGTAAGCACACCATTTTAGAGTAATATATATATCATAATTTTTTATGACTTTTCAACAGTGCTGGATCATAATTTTATTTAATTTCCAAATGTTTTTTCGTAATTTGACCTTATAATAACTTAAAAGAATTAGCCATACGTTCGGTACGCTACACTTGAAGTGGGTTTGCACGGATTTTTTTTTTCTTTTTTTGAGACAATTGCAATAGTATTTTTTTTAGCAATCAAGACACAAAGGTTCATCAATTGCAACCACAGATGATGGAAAAAATAGGAAAAAAAAATATGCATAACCTTGTTTCAAATATCTGTATAAATATCAAGGACGAATAAGTTGTTTAAAAAGCAAATACAATAAGGATCAAATATTACTTGCTAAGATGATAAAACTCAAAATATGAATTTTAAAGTATTTCATGAAAATATTGATTGCTACTTACAATGCGTCACACTTTTAAATGCAAATATAAAATTATAATTAAAATGTTAAACCCAAGAATCCGTTTTTAAAGCACATATTGGATAGCAGATATTAACAGTTTTTTTTTTTTCTAAATAAGACTTTAAATTTCTTTTGTTGCACGAAAAGTACCGTACTAAGGATCAAATATTTTTATACATATTATAATACATTTTATAACGATCTCTTGAAATAAAAAACAGTAAAAAAAATTGAATGTTCTCTGAAAAAAAAAAAAACGTCTAAGTTATGATGCAATAAATATTACAAACCGGACGAAACTAGTCTTTAAAGCAAATAATACTTAATCAAGAAAGTGCAATGTAACGACGAAAAGATAAAAATCAACACTTTCAAAATAAAGGTTTCAAAGCGTAAGAAAGAGAAATATGAACTCTTTTATTGAAAGATAAGAGAGAAACGAATGCGGAAATGCGATCGTCTTTCGAAAAAGTGTTTCTCGCGGTTGGAATTCGGTTTTTGAAAATGTGATTATTTTTTCCCTTCTGGTACCACTCGGGCTTCCTCCTCCAAGAGTATAAAAGAGCCACATTTTGAGGAAAACACAGAGAAGGTTTTAACCAAATAATATTGAGAATGCTGGGCAGAGAAAGTAGCGTTAGGCAGAAATGGAATGTAGAAAGGAATGCGAGGGAATGCGGGAAAGGAGTCAATTCGGATGAAATTCTATTTCTACTGCAGTAGTCCTCTTAAGAGAGAGAGGATTATAAAGAATGCATTGTTTTATAGAGTGCATATGCTCACTTCAATCTTTTAAGGCTCCGCGGTGAAAATGCATAGAGGTGAATGCGAAAAAGTTGTTTGCGGTATTTAATGATCATTTAGTGGAATGGAGAAAGGACATCCATGCTATTGATTAAATCTTAACCCTTTAAGCGGTCAATAATTTTACCAGAAATGCTTCCAAAAAGGCATATTTTTTTATTGCATATAGTTAAGTACCATACTTAACAGAATAAGAATATTAAGAATTTTTAAATATTTTTTTTCGTTTTCAATGCTTTTACAACATTTTTTATTTTCAATTTTGGTCACAAAACCCCGAAATATTTGCTTTTTTCAAGTACATTCTGCATGCAATAATGAATGGGTTACAAATTATGCAAAAATTTCTCTCACACTTACTGTGAATTTCGAGGTTTACAATTTTCCGAACAGTTCGGACAAACCAGAAAAGGAAATCTGAAAATATCGATGCCCGTACGCCGTACGGGCAAACCAGATGAGGCCAAATTCGGGTACGCTTAAAGAGTTAAAAACTTGTTTCTGATAAAATTTGCAGACAAGGCTAGATTCATTTCTTTTTCTTTTTATACAGAAGCCATGAGCTTCGACATACATAAGGACTGCGTACTATGCACCTTGCCTCCTGACAAACCCAGGACAGATTTACGGCACAGAGAGGTTGAAATAACAACCATAGGTAAGGCGGGACACGAACTTACGACTACTTGTTTACGAGGAGCATACTCTACCTCTAGGCCAACGTGGCCTCGAGATTCAATATTTGTTTGCATGAAAAAAATTCCAACCTTGTAAATTAAAAGAGTTAAGGTTGCTAATTGAATAGTTTCAAACAAAATAACATGCGCAATCAGTGGGTTTCAAATTTTCGAATTAAAACATGACGTATGTCTATTTAAGAAAACATCTGCCTAAAGTTGGACTGACAGACTCTCCAACTTGCCCATTGTGTTCAATTAGTTCCGACGTGAGTGCTGACCACTTCAAGTCCTCTTCCGGACTTTATGACGTATAGTGATTGAAAACACTTTTGATGAATTTTATTGTTTTAAATGTTTTTTCTAAAATATATTGAGTTGCCGTCCAAAGACTGCAGACAGTTTAAAACAAAATCAACTTTTGAGTTTAGAAAAATAAAATCATGAAGCATCTCTGCCAATCACAGAAGGTTTGAATAAATTATTTAAAACATGATTTTCTGGTAGTTGGATTTTTTATGACTTTTTTTGAGATTTTCTTCCAGTAAATACTAAAAAAATGTATAAAAAGCTTAATAATACCATTATAGAATAGGAAAAAGCTTGAAAGGAAATACAATCTTCTAAGTATTTTGGAATACTTTAAATATATCTAAAAATACATTTTAAAATAAAAAAAAGCTAGATACTTTCCAAGTACACTTTTAAAAGATAAATTTTTTCGATTTATCTCTTCAGGCTATCTTAACGAGACATTCCGAAAAACAAAACTGAGCTCTCGTTTGCATATCTAACACTAATCAATATTCTACTTACAAAAGAAAAATACCTCCGAAAGAAACTAAGTAGATTAGTGTCGTAAAAGTAGAATGTAATTTCGGTTTTAAGCTTCCTGTTTTTTTAATCTATTTTTGTTTTAAATTTATTTAAAAAAATAAGAAACTTGTTTTTCTTTTTCTGCTAACAGCTAGTTTTTTTTTTAATTTGAAACCGAATTTTATGTTAGTTCATTTGTATGTAGCAAAAAAGTATCTGAACAAACAATAGTTTGTTTTTCTTTTACAAATGTTTGTTTTCAGTAAGTCTGAAAATGAGCTCTACTTAAAATATAACAATATGTTCAATGTGTTTTTATTTGAATAAACGTTTAGTTATGAAGCGCAAGGCTATTAAATTATTAAAAGAAATTCTGCGAATTTAAAATTTATTTAAACGCAAAATGTCTTAGAATGAACATAATTATTTATTTAAAAATAAAATATTTTCTATCAGTTACGAATAAATCTTAATACCAATCTCATTAAAGTACAGATTTGTTAAAAAATGGGTTCGCACATTCCGAAAAACTAGAATCTACATCTAAAAATTACTGCGTAAGAAAAAGGATGTGGAAAAATATAGAGAGTACTTGTAATATTACGCATTCATGTATAGCACATGTATTCAAACATTTTCTATGCTTGGTTGGCGAATTTTCGAAACAGCATTTGCAAGTGGAAGATTTTCAGTTGTGGTTCCTGTAACTGAATTCTTTCTTGCCTGAGTGTGATTCGTAAAGCACTAGACACAAAATTTATTGCAGACAATCACGAGGTAAAATTTTATTTTCGTACATATTTTCGTTACATTTCGTACGTCTTTTTGCGCACTACTTTCTAACCGTACGTATAAAATTGATGTTGTAAAAATAGTGTAAGCATTGCTTTAAGTGATCTATTTATATACTTTAACACATTTGTTTTTCAATTTATCTTATACTTAATATTTAGTTCAATGAGTTTTAAATTGAATAAAAGTACAATAGTAAAGTACAAGAAAATTAATTATTAACACGTGGTAAGGAAATGAACTTTGTTTAAATGCAAATGTATCTTAAAAGGAACATAATTTTAATAATTCAATAAAAAGAAGTTTTCGTCAGTAGTTTACGGATCGTCATAGAATGAAAAGATAAAATGCAAATTTACCATTCAAAAGTATGTACACTTTGAAAGTAGCTATTTTGTTACTCTGCTTTTAAAGATTCATTTTAAGATTTGTTCAATGTTTATTCATGCATTTAGAACTTGTTACATATCAATTAGTTTGATATGTCTGATAACCAATTTCATCTTTCAAAACAGTTTGCACGATGTTATTTTGTTTAATTTAATGTCTAATGTATAATGTATGATGTAATGGGGGGGGGGGGTAGCGACAAAAATTGTATATAAAAGATGACACAGGTGCTATAAACTTTGACCATTATCTACATTTATAAATAACATTTTTGCAATTTTGTTATAAAATCTACTGCTTAAACTATTATCCTTCAATCGAACTTCCATTTTATTGGAAAAAACGCATTTAATTAGTAGAAGCATTAGATTTTTTGTGCAATGAAAAAAGCAATTTTCGAAATTCATTCAAAAAGAGCTTAAGATTGAGACTAAAGGTCCGACATTTTTCACGTTTTTTTTCTTAAAACGATCATTATAAGTAGCATATGGGATCGCTAAAAATAAAAAATGTTAATCATGACATATTTTTAAAATTACAGTGCATTTTAGAATTGGTATTAAGGGAGAGGGTAATGTTTTAAAATGTCCTAGCTAATATCGATAAAAAAAATGTATAGGAAGAGAAAGGTTTATTAAAAAATGGGTTTTTCACAGTTAATTTAGGAAAATCGTGCTGGCGCTTACATTATCTGGGAGAAAAAATTGATCGAATGTATTTTTATTCATTATTTCTTTTTTTTTTCAGGTGAATGAGGATACTGATTAAAAATGCTACTAGAGAAAAAATCTGCTCTTTTCCTCTTGACAGATTAAATATTTTAATTTTGAGATAGAGCTGTTTGAAAAGAAAAGAAAAAAAAAACTAGCAGCTTTGAACTGATGAAAATCTTTTGTTTCTTTTTTCTTAATAGCTGGGTAAAAATTACTTCAAATGTGAGCATGGAGAAACATATGAAATGAATTCATTAGAATAAAAAACATGCGTTGATTAAAATGTTTGAAATTATTTGTAAATTAAATACTTTGATTTCACGATTCTTTATAAAATGCTAAAATGAATGAACAAAAAAGAAATACCATACATTTTTACATATGTTTCGAAGACGCTTAGCTATTAATTTAAGAAAACAGATCTCATTTATTACAAAAAAATCAAGACTTTTGAAAGTTTTTACTTCAACATAGTTCTTCTCCGTATTAAAAAATGTAATCTAAAGTTTATTCAGTTTCAATAAAAAAAAGGATTATAATTCAAGAAATATGGCGCTTGAGTAAATGTTGTTCTCAATGTCATAAACCTCTATCATATTGCTTTGAGCATTACGGAGAAAACAGTGATAGACTTTATTTCGTTATATTACAGAACGGACATAATTTTTAAAATATTGTGCGTCAATATATTATCAAATATTTAAGTCATATGAGTCCAGAACTTTTTCGTGTGACATTAAATATTTGAAATAATACAGTATCGCGGCTAGTGTGCTTTTCCTGGGGGCACAAAGTGTGGTGTTAATTTGCTGCCACAAAATGTGTATTGTATACAATTCTAGGACCGGAAATACATGATACAGGTAAATGTTAGGTGTTCTGGAGGGTGATCCTTTAAAAAATCTCTCTTGGTATGCCTCCCTAACGATAATATTTTCTTAAATGAGTTAGAGTAAATGTTTGTTTTGCACATGGAATAACCTCAATAACTCTAATGCGCTTAAAGTGTCACCCAACGCAATTAAAAAACTAAATATTTTTTAAACAATCGTGTCAAACAAATTAAAAATTTTCATAATTAAGAATTGCAGCCAAGAATTTTCTCTCCAAGTTTCTGAAAGATGTAATATTTCACAAATTTCAGTTTAACTTTCTATATTCTTTACTCGTCTTAAATATAATAAATATTCTTTCATAAGACTCCGTAGGAACAACGGAACAATTTATCGTCTGAAGCGTTAATTGTTAAACATTTATGCTTTATTTCAACTGTAATTTCTTCAGTGTCAACCTTTGATTCTGTTTAGTATTGTTTGCTGTGTTAAAATTTGTAAATTACTTTTATTCTAAGACTAATGTATGCAAAACTATTCTACAAGTTGATCAATACAAGTTAAATAGCATGGATTTCTTCTTGAGGACCTAATTAACTTTTTGGCACATTTTTCATGTTTTAAAGCAAATTTTAGGAGAATCATCACAACTTGGAACATATCAAGTAGGCAATTAAAGTGTGATAAGTTTTTATAGTGTGATTGATTTTTTTTGTGTTTCATTTTTAACCAAATTTTTTTCAACCAATGTACGAGAAGAAATGTGTGCTTAAAGCAACAAAAAAAAAAAAATATATATATATATATATATATATATATATATATATATAAATAAATAAGTATATGCACTGTAAAAAATGAATGTTGTTTTAACAGTATAATACAGCTAGCTTTATGGTAATAAACTCTTAAAATTACTAATTTTACAGCAATAAACTGTCAAATTGTTCATTTTACAGTTCTAAACTGTAAAATTGCTAATTTTACACTAATAAGCTGTAAAATTGCTAATTTTACACTAATAAGCTATAAAATTGCTAACTTTACACTAATAAGCTGTTTACAGTTTATTATCTTGCATTTTACAGTATTAAACTGGAATCTCAGCTGCCAGTGTTATGCTCAGGGCCCGATTAAGAAAGTAAAAGGCCCTAGGCAGACAACCTTTTTGTGACCCCTGTAGTCAGGCTTTACAATTTTAGGCATTGGAGAAAACAATTTTAGCCATTGACAACAGCAATTTATCCATTTGGGGGCCCCTAAATTGTAGGGGGCCCTAGGCCACGGCCTAGTTGGCCTATTCAGTAATCAGGCCCTGGTTATGCTGTTATTTTTGCAGTATAATACAGCTAAATTTTACTGCAATAAACTGTAAAATTTCGAACTTTATAGTTAGAAACTGCAAAATTTCTAGTTTTACAGTTTATTACTGTTCATTTTACAGTTTTGAATTGGAACCTCGGCTTCCAATGTTATTATACTGTAAAAACCACAGTTCATTTTTTGCAGTGTAGAGACGTTTATGAAGATAGATAGACAGACAGACAGAAAAAAATTAAATGGACAAATAAATTCATAAAAAAATAAAAGCATAGGACATCAACGGTGATCAAGTAAGAACAATGATCAACTCATGATAGCTCATAAACCAAACTCACCCGCTGTTCCATTTTCGGTCACGTTGCCAGTATAGATGGCATACGGGAAGAAGGGCGCGTTGTCGTTGATATCTTTAAGATTGACGAGCACGTCGGCGTACCCGACGAGCCCATTGCCGCCCTCGTCTTCTGCAAAAACCGTGAACCGCCACTGCGAGCGCCCGTGGGGCAGGTCCCGGTCCAGGGGCTTGAGGACATAGATCTCCCCTGTCGTGGTGTTGATGGCGAACTTGCTGTTGGCCGGGTCCTGATCATCTACGCCCTGGCCCGTCAGGAAGTACACGATGTCCGGCTTCCGGTCGCGGTCGCCGTCCGTCGCTGTCACCTGGAGAGCCAGTGGAATGTTAGGAGGGAGTTGAGGTTTGAAATGTAGAAGGTATAAATCTGTACCTCAGAACCAGACCGAGGCGGGAATTCAAGTGAAACGCGGACGATCGCAACTCCCCAATGCAATCGCAAATTCTCAAATTTGGATTCAAGTGAAACGTTACAATCGCTACGAGATGCGATTCTAATGTAATTCGACTTCCAGTAGCGATTGCAACTTTGGTCTTTTGCGATCGCCTCGAAGCGATTGCAATGGTGTTTCACTTGAATTCAACCCTAATGTAAGTTCATTTTCGTCACTTTTCAGGAGGGAGAAAAACGATTGCCGGATGCATGCAAAAGATGGGAATCGCGCTCCTTTAATGCAGATAAATAACGGCGAAGAAATTTCTTTTATGCACGATAAAAAAAGAATATTGTTTTTACAGTATAATACAGCTAATTTTATAGTAATAAACTAAAATTGCTACTTTCACAGTACTAAACTAATTTGCTAATTTTACTGTAATCAACTGTAAAATTGGTAATTTAACAGTTTATTACGGTGCATTTCACAGTTTATAGTTGGAATCTCTGCTGCCAGTATTATACTGTTGTTTTTACAGTATAATACAGCTAACTTTTACTGCAATAAACTGTAAAATTGCTATTTTTACACTAAGAAACTGTAAGATTGCTATTTTTACAGTGTTTTACTGTGCATTTTACAGTTTTAAGCTGGAACATTGGCTGCCAAATGTATACTGTAAAAACAACAGTTCATTTTTTGCAATGTAGCATAATATTCTCTTGAGGTGATGCAGAATAAGATTCTACATACCAGGCAGTAAAATAAAGTGAAAATCGCCATTTTTGGACTTACGTCGTTCTGGTTCTGAGGTACAGCAATGTGTCCGATTATTTTCTGAAAGTTCAAAACACCTGATAGTGAGATGAAAAGAAATACAGAAAAAAGAATTGGGCAGATGTATGGTGGAGAAGCAATTACTTACGTTTTGAAACAATTCTGTCTTTTCAGTAGTGTAAGTAATAAAGATATATTAAAGATTCGTTAGACCTTTAATTTGAAAACAAAGAGGCAAACGGTCTACGATAAATACACGTTAATTATTTGACGAAAAAAAAAAACTTCGTCAAATGCATGATAACTGCAAAACTTAGAAAGTTGTGGAAATAAATGATTTAATCTAAACGAGTTAAAACCATTATTCATACTGTGCGTAATGCTTTTCAAATGACATAATTTAAGTGAAATACGTCTTTGAATATAATTGGCTAGATATTTAGAAATTACTTCACTAGTATTATTAGTTTGATAGAGCTCAGGAATGGTTATAGCTTAGTTAATGGCATCATTTCCCATGATCACATATCTTACTTAAAAGTGTTCAATATTGTGCGCCAAAGGCCTATTACTATTTGATTCGATGAAATGAAATATTTTTACAGTAGTTAACTTTGATTATTTTTTAAGACAACCTTCCTTATACATAATTTTTAAAAACAGATGATTGTTTAAATCTAAGAAATAATTGAAGTTATAGTTAATTCGAATGATGTAACATATAAATGAATGAACGTTTTACTCGAAATTTGACTAAACCTACCCTGAATTATCTAATCACCTATACTTAAGCATGACTATCATAAAAAGTAGTCCTTTTCATTTATCAGAGTTTAAAATAGTTTTTAAACACTGTATTCAAAAGTTTTCAGACAGGTACAGAAAATCAATTTGTTACGTTGAATCAGATGCAGAATTAGTAAAATGAGTCCAACAAAATTATAATGCGCACCAAATTTCAATTAGCTTTTTGGTAATAATTAGAACTTAGAGTTATTTATTTAATTCGATGTATATTCTATTATGAGAAACTTTCTGGAGTGTGATTCGTTGGCAAAAAAGCCAAAGAAAAGCATAAAATTTTTCTAGTCATCATTAAAAATGACAAATGACAAATGACATTTATTAGTAACTAGCTGGAATACACGGCATTTGCTGGAAAAAACTACGGTCTCAGCTGCTATTAGCTAACTATATTTAGTTAGTGTTTAAAAAATACCTGGATCTATATACGAAATAAATGAATACTTCAAATAAAGTTATCAAGTGAGAAACGAAATTAACACAGGGCTTAATTGAAAAAATCATTTTCCCCTAAAACAGAGATAAGATTTTGAGGTCCAAAGTTCTTCCCAGAGGAAACCGAATTTTAAAAACAAAAGCTAGATTAGAGACAGAAATAATCGGAGATGGCAGAAGCTCATCCAATTTTCCGCCTTTAATCAAAAATACTTTTCAAGCTAAAGAAAAAAAAGTTAACCGTTTAAGATCCCCAATTTAATTACCGAAGTTTGATATACTTTGTGATCAAAGTTCTTTATCCTTCTTTTAGCAGATTGATCCAAAAGGTAACTGTGCTCAAAGTAACATCAAAAAGAATTTCCAAATTCTTAACAGAAAAGACATTCGGTGGTGATTTTATAAGAGCTGGCGGTAAGTTTCGATTTTCCAGTATTGCGAAGTAAAATAGTCAGTAAATTTTATAGGTTGAGTGGTAAGATCATTTTATAAAGTATTTGTCTGCTATGTATTAAGATTTATTTATGATTTATTTACTATTACTCCCTCACATAGATTTCCTGTGTCAATTATTAGTTCTCTTGCAGCTTTTAAAATAATACATTTTGTGTAACTGATGAAAGCTATTTGACAACAATAAATGGCAGTCCTCAATAATGAAGCAAATATTTTAATAAATACTGTCTATGCGTGTTTCTGTACGTGTCTATACATAGAAAGCGAATGCTGTGAGTTTCGTTTAACGCTGCGTGCTCAAATGTTTTTCTGTATAGAAAGCAGACTTCTCCCATCCCCGATGCAAGTGTTGGAAATATGTTTTCAGATTCATAATTAATTTTACTGAATATTATGTATTTTTCAGTTTTTCTCAGTTTTACCTTAAGTTATTTTTTGTTTTTATACTATATGCAATAACTCAATTAGATTACTTATTTTAGTTCCTTCAGCTCTCAGCTTTTCTCTTTTAAATAACTGAAGTAATATTTTTTACTAACTATTTTGTACTTTATAATAATATTATTAAATTATCACACAAGTTCTGCTATACATAAGAGTCTCACAATGAGTCCAACAGTGCCAACACACGCCGGAATTTATAATTAATTTAGTACTGTTAATCACAAAGGTTTACAAGGACATTGAAACTGGGACAAAAATGTATCTATAAATATCTTCACTCTGAAGCATCAATTATTTTCTGAAATATGTATTATCTGAGTATGAGTGAATAATTTCAGAATCTAACACTTTTAACCACATTGTATATATAGAAAACTTATTTTTAAGGAACCTCTGGAAACATTAGGGATGATGGAAACTTTTTCTCTGAAAGAAAAAGATGTTAATGTCTTACATTTTTGTTCAATACATATATATATATATATATATATTAAAAGAAAAAAAGCATGTCGTTAGTAGCCTAGCAATTTTGTGTTGAAATTTAAGGATAAATCGGGTGAAGAAAGTCATTCAAATTCCGCATCTTTATCAAAAATTATGCACAATTCCTTTGCAAAGAAGTAAGAGCATAAGCCAGGGGCTAGATGTGAATGAAAGAAAGACGTCTCAAACCACATTTCTTTCCTGTTACACAAAGCGTATTTTAATAACGCAAAAGAATTCTAAACGTTTTTTAAAAACTGAACAGCAAATCGCCGCTGTGAGAAAAAGTTCAAATTTATAAATGGTGCACTTTTCTCCATTGAAAGGAAAAAAAATCCTTCTTCGCAGTATAAACGTCACTTTGAAGGAAAAGGTCTAGCATTGAAAAAAAGTGCCCTCTTGTATTTCAAAGAGACAATTTCTTTGTGATTGAAATTGTACGTATGATATTTTAGGCAACTAGACATCACAAAAATATCACTTATGTGCCGCTAAAGTTTATTACATTTTTCAAAAGGATGAAGAAACGAAACCGACCAAAGAGCACCTGTTTTTTTTTTTTTTTTTGGATCAATCTTAGAGCAAAAATTGTATTTCCAGATATTAGTGTTTGAAATAATATTTTTGCAATGCATTGCTTTATAAGTTACGAAAGTGGAAAAGAAAGTATCTTTGTTCGCATTGTACTGTAGTACTTATTTTTTAAATTTTCATTCTTAAAGTAATATATATCAAATGCAGAGGTAGAGCTTATCGAAATTGCTTACTTGGAAAACCGAGACAATAGTTATAAGCAGAATGAATATTTTAAAAAAAAAGAATAAAAAACGGTAAAAAACCTTTTGATTCAAAAAACTTCAAATATCAAAGTATAAATCTGACAAATTCAAAGTTCATATAAATTACGCATGACAACAATTTAATACATTTTACAAACCATGCATCGATTACTAAAAGTTCAAAGTTGCTCAAATTAAAAAAGTATAGAATGAGCAATTGCTTCTCCATACATCTACAGAAGTTGAGTACAGAAGAATAGAAACAATAGCAATAAACGGTAATCATGTTTCGAGTATCTGAAAAAAAATCCTCTTCTGACACTTTGAAACAGGTTTTTTTTTATATTTCAAACAAAATTAAACAATTTTAACACTCTTATCTATTACTGTTTTTTTAGTTTTTCAAATTTTAATAATATTAAAGCAATTTGAACTTTTATGGCACAAATGAGAATAGTGCTTTCAAATTTTTATGCCAGAAATGCTGCAGAAATTATAATTTTGGTTGCCACAATATATACTAATTAAGTAACACCTAAATTTTCTTTAAATTCGAACCAACAACTTTTCAGTATTAGTAAAAATTTCTTTGTTCGAATTAAAGCATTTAAGTTCATAAGAGCAAAGTTATTCATAGTAGTAAACTCCAATGCACGTTAGGTCAAAATCATTACTAAGTATCAAAAAACTTTTCTATAGCTTAATTTTACGATTTTCAATATTATCTTCTAAAAATACCATTTAAACACGAAAATAACTAATCATTACAATTATTGTTCATAAATAAATAAATCTTTAAGGAAAAAACCACAGAAAAATATAAATTGTACTCACAATATATGATTCACTTAGAATAACTTCATAACTTCTTTTCAAACATAAAAACAAGCAGTAAGAAGAAAAAGCACCCAGAAAAAGGACCACCACCATGCTTTTAGACTTATTTAGTGTGGGATGACAAAACGTGAGCCTCTATGGATACTTGTCAATTCATCAGTGTCAAGTTGATGCCCAAATTAGAAGCCTTTTCAGTATGTAAAATGTTATCAAAAAAATTTTCAAGCTCTATTAGACTATATTCTATATGTTACATAGTTGCAATTTTGGGTAACATAGAAGTGACATAAGAATATGTATTTTCTGTCATTCTATCTTATTAATAACCATATATATCTATTTCAGAAACTTAAGGCGCAGTATAGCGTAAAAAAGTTTTTGCTCCATAAAATCCAGTGAAACAAATCAATCAGAAATTTAAATGCACTTAAGACGGGTACTGAATAACATTTTCGTTTTCAAATGTCTTTTTCGCTAATACGGTAAAAAAATCTTGACAATCACTAAAAAAGTTATTTTTTTATTTACTTGGAATGATTCAGGAACAAGTCATAACGTTTCATTCACGCCATTTATAGAGCAAGAATGTAGGCACATTGGGCATCAAAATGGCTGACGAATTCGCTCGCATCGATAGGGACTCTAGACATAACTACCTTCATGACACTCTTAGGCATTCCTTCTGCATCTTCCTCTAGAATGGTGGTAATGTAGGAAGGTTGGTCGAACTTAGGAGGCAAGTCGTTGATGTCGTTAATCTTGACAACAACCAAACAACTGGATTCGTGCAAGGTGTCGGACGCTACGAGCGTCAGGGTGTACTGAAACGGTGGGAGGAGTGAAAACAAATCGAACATGTCATGCCACATGCAAAATCAAACAAACTCAATCAAAATTAGGCAAATAACAGGAGACTCAAACGCAGTCAAACAGCATGCAAAACTGAAACAAAACGGTGTCCGTGGCATTCGCTGACGATCGATGGATGGGACGAAAACTAAAAATGGGAGAAATTAAGTGTGAATGTTATTGGATTCCACGCAACTGAAAGACAGCTGGATTTTACAGAACTCGCACTATGCTTGAAGAGACATAACGGAATTTAATATTCCTCACTAATCGCAATGTCTACCTTTATTAAATTAACTTTCAGAAGAAGAGCATTAACTTAAACTGATTCTTAAAAAAAAGTAAGCATGAAAAGTGAATAAGTAAATGTCTCATCAGTTAGTTTATGAATTCCATCGTGTAATCTTAAAAGATACTAAATATATTCAAAAGATGGCGTAAGGGCATTTATACATTACTCATAAACCATATGAAGCAGCAAGAAGCAAA
The DNA here is from genome assembly GCA_038373865.1 of Uloborus plumipes. Classification (NCBI taxonomy): domain Eukaryota; kingdom Metazoa; phylum Arthropoda; class Arachnida; order Araneae; family Uloboridae; genus Uloborus; species Uloborus plumipes. The sequence goes on from JAXGGA010001690.1 coordinate 38,552, forward strand.
CAGATGAAAGTACGTATTTTAAATTTGAGTAAAATTCTTGCATATTTCAAACCGTAGATAAACTTTCATGGATACATTTTTCTAAATCATACCTGTACTGTATAGACTAATCTACAAAGCTACATTTTCATCTCTTGCTGTAAAACTTCTTCGCGTTTATGTTGCTATGTTTACTAGTTATCTCATCGCCAAATCTTTGCCTTCTACATAGAGCATTTTGCTGAAACATTGCAAAGTTTTACTCCTAAACCGTCAACAAGGACGTATTTTGAGCTTTCTTGTCTTTTTCCATGAATTAACTATTACTTGCTCGTAATAGTTTTGGTTTACATTATCAACAGTTACATTATACGAATTTTTAAAATCCAGTTGCCTTTGAGGGGATAAAAAACGGGCGGATTTTTCCGTGGATGCACATTCGAGTCGCATTCGAGACCTATAGTAAAGGATGGAAGTGGCCCCCATTCGACTTTGTTGAAGAGAAGAAGGAACTGAACCTGTAGGACTCGCTTGGGCAGGTTCCTGTCATCCTCTTCCGTGATCTGCGTCTCGTAGGTGGGCCTGTCGAAGATGGGAGGGTTGTCGTTGACATCTTTGATGTGGATCACCACTGTCGTGTGGTTCTCGTTCAAATTATCGGAAGCAACTAGCCGCAGCTTGTACTAAAAGGGAACAGAACAAAGCAGAACACGATCACACACATGGAGGAAGGCACAAGTGGTTTATTTGGGGAAGGGGGAAGAACATCTGCTTTAAGCCATACGCTTGCATTTCAAAGCTTTCAGAAACGTGATGTCGTTACTTTCGAAGCAGATTGACTTAATCAAAAAACTTTTTAGTCAACTGCAGATTTATTTAGTAAAATAAGCTACTGCCGCATTATTTATAGTTAGTAATCTCACTGGAATTTAAAGTTATTATTACTATGCTGAAAATGAAATATACACAGAATCTGCTGCTATTTAAAAAGCATAAAATGTACAAAAAACAGTTTTTAAAAAAAGCAAATTGTTGATCAAAAACTTACTGTTTACCATTGAAGCATCTAAATAAAGACGTCAGATGCATAAATGAATTATGTCAAAGATTAACTCATATTTTAAGTAACAATTATTCATTGAATAAGAAATATATGTTAATCTGTGGTAAAACATGCAATTTAGACAGCATCTATGAAAGCAATCTATTTCGTGCAGCTTTTTTTGCATTTACAGTTCCTCCGATCAATGTGCACGTAATATGTGTGATGTCTTCTTTGCACAGAACTACATCAAGAAATATTAGGGTGGATTGCTATTTGTCTTTAAGGAAAATCAAAATGATTTAAAAGAAACGTTTTTTTTTTAAAATCTTCGTTTAAGATTTTCCGTGTCTCTAAACTAACAGCGCATTTTAAATAACAACTACATAGTAGTGGGTTTATCAAATGTCGCGATTTTGGGGCCTTTACGATCATAAGGACCTTGAATTGGATACAAAAGTGCATAAGATTAGTGCTTTACGTAGTTCTGTGTTAAATAAAAGGGCTCTATAAAACGCACTGTGAAGATCGCCAAGCCAGTAAATCCCCTATTGAACCTACAAGATCTATACATTTTATTAACTCAAATTCTTACAAATGATTTAATCTTTGTTGTAGTGAAATCTGTGCTTCTGTTTAACGTTTATGTATCTGCATTTGTTGTGTCAGATTTCTTAATTTATATTTCATTTTTTTATTTTATTTGTTTTCTTATTTATTTATTTTATTAAAAAAATAAAACAAGTGCTTCAATAAGATAAATATTACAAATAAATTAGGGAACGTTTGACTGTAGTCATAATAAGTGACCTAGAAATCATCCAAAAATAAAAAATTGGCAGCTAAGATAGGACCCATAGCACTTGCATCCATCATAGGATGCATGTTGTTTTGTGTTGAGAAGAGTGTAAAACATCGTTTATAAATGGACAACACCCATTTTGAGAAACGAAGCAGAAGATTGGATGTAGGGAAGCAAGCTGAAAAAATACCGGAATCCTAAAAAACACGCAAAATAATCTGAATGTCTTATTACATGTAGGATAACTTTAAATTTTGTTGTGGGATACTTTACCTAATAACACAAGAAGTGTATTATAATGTTCACTCTGTTTTATCTCATTACTATTTTTACCATCCTGTCTTTCGTGTCTAATTAATCGTTAAAAAACTGAAGGAAAACACAAAAATGTTGGACATAAATGAATACTCGCTTACTTATTTATTGCATGTCATTAAATCAAGACATTTTTGCTTTAAACTTAAAGCATCTCCATCTGAATGCCTCATTTCATTTCGTCAAAGGTCGTCATACTACAAGCTAAATTCAATTAAACCTAATTATGAGCACCTCAAACGCAAAGAAAACAAATGAGTGTCCTTTCCCTTTCCCGCTAAATGCATTAAGATCCGGGAAAGAACTTTGCCCTTAATTTAAAAACATACCCCTTATTACGTTAACAAAGCAAACGAAATGAATGACGCTTCAGATACAGCTGTTTTGGTGCTTCAGGAACTGAAAGAAGAAAAAGAAAAAAAAAAGAGAACCCTCTGTGGAAAATTCATTTAATTAAAGGAAGGATAGAATTTAAAATAATCGGAATGCTGACCGAGAAATATCTCTTCGCTCAATTCCCGCGCACCGAGATAGTGCGAATTGGATAATAGCATGGAACGTGGTTTGGAAATCTCACCGATTTTCATTCTGTGAGATCTAAGGACATGCAAGATAAACAGTCATTAACAGAAAACTAATTAAGGTTTAATTAAAGCATTAATAACATTCCTCTCAACAGGAACTGTACTTCGTGGTACTTGAATGGATGGTAGGGGATTCTTAGCGAAGTAATTGAATTTATCGCCGATGCACATAGAAAGAGCTTATTTTTAATTCATGGTGATATAGTTATGTCTATTGGAAGAACCAGGCTTGATTATTTTTAATTACATTATATAATAGAAGCAATTTTAAACTTTTATGTTTGAACAGGACTCCATAATAAATTACTACTTGGTTTACTCCGTTCATCATGCACTATCTACATTCCTAAAGATCATTGAAAGATATATTTTTCCTCAGGTAGTAATCTATACTATTGATTTAAAAGATTCATCTCACTATCTAAAGGATTTTGTTTTTTAAATACTCATGTAATAAAGACATACGTATATCTATGCGTGTATAAACAAATAATTAAGGAAATAGTTTTAGATTAAGCATGAATATTTATCTCCAAATAATTCAATTAATTACGTTCTCATTAGACGTTTTGGATGAATCAATTAATGCATCTTGTAATTTTCAAGCGAAAGTTCATGAGCATCTGAATACTTTTCAAGCTTAATGAGACAAAGATTAAACGTGAACTAAGAGATCACGATATTAATTTCCCAATTACACAAAGTATATATTTTCATGAATTCTCTCTGAAACTACAGTATATTAGTATTATGTCATTCCGAAATATTGTCTCAAGCTTTATTTTTTCGTGGTAGCCATTTTCAAGTAAATAACAAAAATCAATAAGCAATTTTGAACAAATTTGAGTAACATTTTTTTACAAAATTGTACTTTTAACTGATAGCTGACATGAATATATTGTTATCTTTCATGTTTTCAAGTTTTTATTAAAACATTTGAGTAAATAAAACAGAGAGTCTACCTTGTTCAGAATAACTGAGAATGTCAATAGACTGAAAACTAAAGGTTTGATATAGCAAAAAAATTATATTTTACTTTGATAGACGGAGTGGTTTATCTTTCAGCATTGTGACTGGAGAAGGTTTTTGTTTCGTAAAAATAGAGTGAAATAAGCAAATGCACTTCTAATGAAGAAACAAATTTCGTACAGTGAAGTAATTTTCCAAATAACAACTGATGTTTCTGCTCCCCAAAGCAAACTCAAAGCCATGGAATTGTGTAAACAAACAAGGAGTACCTTAAGGATTTCTTATTCCTTATTTCCAAGGCGTCTCCTACTCAAGGGAAATGTTATATTTAATAATGCGTATCGTATGATAATAAGCATTAAAAATTATTGTATTGCATTCTTTAGTTAGATAATTGTTTTCCTGAAAAATTGGACACCAGAAGTTTTACACAAACTCTTCGATTTTTATCCAGCAATTTTTAATAATAATAGAAAAAGCGCTCCTACGTTCACAGCCGTAAAATATCCTCAACAACATAACACAAATTGTAGAAAAAAAAAAAAAAAACACTAGTAAAACTGAAACAAGCTAGAATTTGGAAAACATGAGAATAGTTTTCCTTAAGCAAAGAGTCCAAACACAAATCGGATTTAATTAAAACTAATTCTTCATTCTTCGAAATGAGGAAATTTAATGTCTCGAGATTTTCCATTAAGAGCCAAACTTTTTCCACGCAAGATATTTTATTTCTTGACTTTAAGAGCAAATCACGCGCAGTGTTAAGAATGTAAATGTAACTAATAACGCGTCACATACAGCTGTTGAGAAGATGTGATTGAATAAAAAATAAACATAGAAAATTTCAAAAAAATTAAAACTGTTCATGTCAGGATTAATTTAATACAGAAATTGCTTCACGTATTTTTCTGCATTCTGATGTGTTAAATAAAGGCAGTGGATACATAAATTTACAGCTCTTGTTAGGCAATCATGTTTTTATTATCACAATAGTAGCAGTCAACAGTCGGCTGGTTTTATTTCAGCAAACATAAAAGGAATATAAAATCTTGTTGTCACTAGCGCAATTTGAGTTTCGAACACACAAAAATAAATATGTTTTGATGCAAGATGAATCACAGCACATTTGAAGTAAATTTCAAAAAATCCTAATATAACATAAAATACATAGAAAAAGAAATTAGCAGAAAATATTTCAATCTGAAAATAAGAGTAGACAGTTATTCCAAACTAAAAAGAAAAAAAAAATCGAAACGTCGCAGATCATTCCTACATAGCGGTTAGGCAGTTTGCCGGTTTCCACCCATTTCCTGTAAAAGCAAGTTTTTTCCGAAAAAAGTTTCCTGAATTGATACATGCTTTCCTGAATTTAATGCTGCCTACATGGATGCGGACTTCTCAATGTTGTGAAAAATATTTTTTGGCTATCAGTTGGAAAGTATATCCAAAACTATAGGTTGCACAAAGCACCTTTTGCGGTGAAACGTTGTAGCACCATCGGAACCCTCTAAAGGGTACCATAGGGAGGCAGGTGGCATTCTTCAGGGAGTGGCGCTGCACAGTGGTTCGAAACGGGGGGAAAACGGAAAAAATCCCTTGAGTGCAGATTGCTCTCCTTGAGAAATATTGAAAATGTGACTTACGTTAGTCTGGCTTTAAGGTTCAGATTTAAAAAAAAAAAAAAAAAAAAAAAAAACGTCAAATTTGATGGCCAATCTCTTAGATAAAAATCAATTTGTCCCCTTTATACCATAACATGATATTTTTTAGTTTTTTTAGCTCACTATATTGGTGTTTCTAAATAGTGAGATTCAAATGGAAACATCTGCCGCGCCCACAGTCGCAAGTGGTCGCAGCTAAAATGTTTTTGTTTAGTTACAATAAGGTTCAAACTATTTGTTCCTGCAGCCTTAAACTCGCCGATAAAAGTATATGCCTCAATATGTTTCATAATATTTTTACGCAATTACTTTTTTTTTCACTTCAGATAATTTTGAATTTTTATTAACTTTAATTATTATTTCTAGTGTAATATGCATCCTATAAGTGTGAAAGACCAATGTGAAATGAGTTTTTCTAAATTTAAGTTCGGATTACTGAACGTATGAATGAAAACTGCAGTATAGGGTCACGCCCAAAATTCATTAAAAACGTAATTTTTCAATATTCTAGGCTTATTTTCGGTAACATGCATTATTTTTCCAAATAAATCTTATGGAGAATTTTACTACAACTCAAGGGCTAAGTAATTACGGCATTAAATATTTTCTATGTTCAAACTTCGAAATCCCTATTGTTTCCGCCCTTGAACCACTGTTCGCTGGTACTATAACGCTTCACCCTTGAAGGTGCCATATGCAATAGGGCGAGTCGAAAAAATCGATTTTTTCTTTTCGAAATCGCATTACCTCTCAAAAGTTGTAGTTTAGTATCCACAACTTGGGAAAAATAAAAAAAAAAAATTCTAAGTTGACGTCTTCGGTTCGCGCATGAGGCTCAAAGTTGGAAAAAATATGTTAAAAATGGAAATTTTCAAAAAGAAAAAAGAAAAAAAAATGTAACTTCTTATAATGCAACTGTCATAAGCTGTAAACATTTTGTGCATTTTTAATCTAAAAAAATATTTTATAGCTTTTACATACGATCTTTAGTTTGCACATCAGCCTTAAATTGGGCTAAAGTCGCCTACAATGTCAAATTTCGAAAATATCGATTTTTTTCATTTCGAAATCGCATTACCTCTCAAAAGTTGTGGTTTGGAATCCAAAATTTGGGAAAAATAAAAAAAAATCTAAGTTGACTCCTTCGGTTCGCGCTTGAGGCTCAAAGTTGGAAAATATATGCTAAAAGTGGAAATTTTCAAAAAATAGTTTGAAAAAAAAAAGTAATTTTTTTCTATCGAAACTGATTTAAATTGTTAGTAGATAACATAATTTGAACCCAAAAAATTATATATAACTTTTAGAAGATATATTCTGTTTGTGCATAAGGCTCAAAACATGAAAAAAAAAAGTCAAAAACAACCAGAACGCACTATGTCGGCGCTGTGCCGTTATATTTTTATTCTATACAGCCGACTTGTCTAGACATTACACGTACTCTAGGAGTCAGTTCTTAGTCCCTGCAGTCTGCACTCCCTTTGGTTGTCACTTAGTCAGCTAAACCCGCCAAACAAACAGCATCTTTAATTAGCAACTGAAAGTGAATAAAAAAATGCAGCGTGTTTAGCTTTGGGTGAGTTTTTTTGTAACTTTATAGCATATTTTTATGCTCAAGTTTTATTATACTGTTCTCCGTTCTCCGAATAATAAATAATGGAACCCCGGAAAACTTCTAAGCGTTTAATTGTTTGTCCGTTTTTAGGTGCACCGAAAGGGTTCAGTCAAAGTGTTTTACCCACATGTGTAGATGTGTTGTTATGTTGCTTTGAAGAAAAATTGCAATCTGTAAATGGCGAACCTTTTCACGGATAGTGATAGTAGATTGCATATAGCTGCTCAAATAGAAGAAATTTACTGCAAAGCTTTTATACCAATGTGCATTCTATACCAATGTACAGATGTACAGTGTACATCTACAATAGATTGGCTTTTTAGCACAAGAACACGAAAAATTCATTGCACACTTGCAAGAAGCAACGTCAAAAAGTTTAGACTTCGCTTCATTAACAAAGTGATTGAGTTTTGTCTTGAAGTTCAATTTATTTTTATCACAACTAAATGACTTTTTCAAAGTGTAGTATTTATTATGGTAATCCTTTATCAATTTTACAATACGCACATGACTGACCTTTGGTATAGAAGCTTTGCAGTAAATTTCTTCTATCAGCTATGCAATCTGAAATCCTTGAAAAAGGTTTGCCTTTTACAGATTGCGCGATTTTTCTTCAAAGCAAGCTAACAACACATCTACACATGTGGGTAAAACACTTTGACTTAACTCTTTCGGTGCACCTAAAAACGGACAAACAATTAAACGTTTAGAAGTTTTCCGGGGTTCCATTTATTATTCGGAGAACGGAGAACAGTATAACAAAACTTGAGCATAAAAATATGCTATAAAGTTACAAAAAAACTCACCCAAAGCTAAACACGCTGCACTTTTTTATTCACTTTCAGTTGCTAATTAAAGATGCTGTTTGTTTGGCGGGTCTAGCTGACTAAGTGACAACCAAAGGGAGTGCAGACTGCAGGGACTAAGAACTGACTCCTAGAGTACGTGTAATGTCTAGACAAGTCGGCTGTATAGAATAAAAATATAACGGCACAGCGCCGACATAGTGCGTTCTGGTTGTTTTTGACTTTTTTTTTCATGTTTTGAGCCTTATGCACAAACAGAATGTATCTTCTAAAAGTTATATATAATTTTTTGGGTTCAAATTATGTTATCTACTAACAATTTAAATCAGTTTCGATAGAAAAAAATTACCTTTTTTTTTTCAAACTATTTTTTGAAAATTTCCATTTTTAGCATATATTTTCCAACTTTGAGCCTCATGCGCGAACCGAAAGCGTCAACTTAGATTTTTTTTTTTATTTTTCCCAAATTTTGGATACCAAACCACAATTTTTGAGAGGTAATGCGATTTCGAAACAAAAAAATCGATTTTTTCGAAATTTGACATTTTAAGCGATTTTAGCCCAATTTAAGGCTGATGTGCAAACTAAAGATCGTATGTAAAAGCTATAAAATATTTTTTTAGATTAAAAATGCACAAAATGTTTACAGCTTATGGCAGTTGCATTATAAAAAGTTACAATTTTTTGTTTCTTTTTTCCTTTTGAACATTTCCATTTTTAACATATTTTTTCCAACTTTGAGCCTCATGCGCGAACCGAAGACGTCAACTTAGAATTTGTTTTTATTTTTCCCAAGTTGTGGATACTAAACCACAACTTTTGAGAGGTAATGCGATTTCAAAATAAAAAAATCGATTTTTTCGACTCACCCTAATATGCAACCTGTAGTTTTAACAGTGCAAAGACTAGCAAGCGTTTCGCTTTTAGCTCAATTACCGCCTGCCTAGATTGACTTCGTCCTAAATAAGGGCATTACAGTCTCTGGATACTGTAGCTTTGCAAGCATTCTAGCTATTTGCTCGCAATTTCTGCCTTAGTTCTGGCTGCATTTGCTAAACTGCTTCAATACAATACCTGTTAAAACAGGAAAGTGTAGAACGGAAAAGAAAGTAAATCTCGCTCAACTTCTTTGGAAAGTTCCGGATTTATTGCCAAATCTGACTGACTTTTATTTGGAAGCATTCTGAATTCTTCAGGAGAGCTACTGATTTTAGCGGGAAAATTTCATGATTTTTCAAGACATGTTACTGAGAGAAATTAGACTACCCATCATGTTTTCCAGGAACGTTTCGTTTTTTTTTAGTGCAATGGTTTAAAGACTTGCATATTGATAAAACCAAACTAAAATAATGTAAATAGAAATTGTGTCCTGCTAATTTTAATTTATATTAATTCCTTTGTATTACCGAATTCACTTGCATCTATTATATTCTTAAAGTAAGTTTGGCGAAAGGCTTTTTTCATTTACATTTTTTAGAAGTACTCGATATATTTGCAAAGTAAAATGCCGTTTAAAAAGTGGTATTGTTAAATATAGCTTAATGATCAAAACCCAAATTTCATTGTTCAATAATAACTAAATCACACAGCTTAAGAAATCAAACAGCACATTTCTGTTGGGAGAATTTTCATTTTCTTAAAAAATCAAGCTCAATTCAAAGTTTACACAGGAAATGGATTTTTCCAAGTTGTATTAACTTTTTTTTCATCCTTTCGGAGAACATTTTCTTTTCCTGTGTATTAAAAAGTCTTTTGTAGGCACTTTTAAATTTCATTCCCTGATTTTGCAAATTTACTCATTAAAAACAGCTTAAAGTAAAACGTGTCAAAAAAAGATCAGAAAATCCTAAAATAATTAGGGCCAAACAAAGAACTTTTTTAACGCACGTGCATTTTAACAAAAGGTTGTTTTTCAGCGAATAAGATTACATCGATTATTGTTGAAAAGCAAATAATTCCTGCAATTAGTTCGTAGCAATAATGAAAATACACACGTTCTGACTTTTTCTGATTTGCGTTTCTTCAGATTAGAAAACTTAAGCAGATTTACATCTAAGAGTTACGAAATATTTCTGAATAAATTTTGCTAAAACCTTTATATGCAATTTATTCTAAAAGGTGCATTCAAGCAGCGAAACATAAGAGATTTATTGGCTTCAATATCATACAGTAAAAAGTGAAACAAGAAAAGTAACAAGCATAAATATAATACTAAATATTTTATTTGAAATGTTATTTTTATAATAAATAGAAAAATGTATATTATATTTTTAACGTGAAAAACGAAGTTATTTTATAAATCGCTCGAGTAAAAAATATTGTGCGAATTCATTGCATTGTCACAGATAACAAGTACGTTTACAACTAAAGAACGTAAGTTTGAAAGACTTTTAAAATTTTACTTCCGAAAGTAATTTGCACAAAATTATTTGTAAAAATCTTTCATTACTTTAGATTTTAACACTGTGATAAGAAAGTATTTTTCACTTTATAGACAAATGAATACAAATTTAATTTTAAACTATTCTATTGAAAATGAACAAAGAGTACAGTAATTTGAACCTGAAGTCACGTTTTTCTAAATTACTGTGGAATTGATAAAAACAAATCGAAATAAAAATATGCAACAGAAATCATTTAATGCAATAAAAGCTTTGCATAAATTTTATATGTTTTTTAAATATTCAGATTAAAAAAAAATTATAACATCTATAAAAATGAACAAGAAAAATAAATAAATAAATACAAATTCATATCATCTCATGTGACTAATTGATAATTTCAAAACATATTTTCTCCAATTTTGAAAAACTATTATAATAACAAGCTTTACCTCCTTTCTCAGCTCATAGTCCAGTGGTCCTGCCACATATATGGCACCTGTTTCGTTTTTCACTGCAAAGGCACCTCCTATGTTACCTTGAGTAATTTCATATCGAATTCTTGATGCTGTGGGGAAAAGTACAATGTGATGTACGCTCCATTAACTTACAATAATGAAAATATAAAACGTTTGTTTGCTATGTTCAATCCTCACCAAACTCTATCATTTGTTTCGTTCATCACTTTATTTAATTCATCGCAGTCGGACTCTTGGAATCATAAAGTCTCCGACCCCGACTCTGCAGTCGTGAACAAACGCACTGCTGCGCGTCCTATTAGTCGAATAACTACTTCGCCGTTACACTAAACCATTTATGTCCCAAATTAATTTAGCAAATTTTTAAAATCATTAGGGTCTAAGGCACCCTACGCCCGAGGGCCCCTAAGAAAACTAAAGTTTCCGATTTCAGGTACCATCTGTCGTCCTCTCAGTAAAGTACAAGGAGTGGTACTTAAAAGCTTCAGCATGATTCCAGTCATATAGGATTCATAATACTAAATTAATATACACGGCATAGTCCAGCTTCAAACTGGAGTGGTACTTAAAAGCTTCAGTATGATTCCAGCCATATAGGATTTATAATACTAAATTAATATAAGCGGGACTTCCGAGTCCCGTTGGGGCATAAAGGGTTAAAGTCTTATTTCAGCAACCGCACGGCATAGTCCCGCTTCAAGCTGGTGTCACAACTTTTCCTTCAAACCATCTCCGCATTAAAATTTCGCAAAAGGAAACAATTTTACAAAATAGTTGCGCCGTCAAATCGATGCGAAACACTATCAATTTCATCTGGAATACGCCTTTAGACTGATATCTTAAACTTCATCCACTCTTTGTATTCTTTTTTACGAAGGTATGCTTTCATAGATTTGGAAAATGGTCATTTCATCATGTAAATACATAATTCAATTTTGTTCAAGCTATCTGAACATCCTTCAACTCGTTTTATTTGAGTTCATCATTTTCTTGAGCTTAGAAAATAGACTAATATTTTGTATTAGTTGATTCGTTTTTCAATCAACCAAAACGGTAGAAAGACCAAACCTGTAGGCAGCAAAATCAAAACTGTCATGCATACAAATGAAGGGGCGAGTGGATAAAGGTGTTATGTAATAATTTTTGAAACTTAGGGCCATGCTCCACATCGACGTAAAGCAGAAAAAATAGGCAGAAGCGTAAAATGGATTCAATGGTGTTCCTATGGAAAGTACCCGGATTTTCGGTTTCTGCCTTAAGTTTCGGTCGCGTTTTACGCTGATGTGGAGTAGGGCCCTTACTTTATACCACGTATGAAGATTGATAAGTTCATCAGTATCATGTCCCCTTAGTAACAAAAATAATTGGTAACTAAGAATATGACCCGTTTTACCCGTTGAGAAAAATGTACTTAAAAAAAAAATAACATAACATTTTTGTAAAGCTTTTTCTAGAAATTTAACTTGCCCCTTCAATTGCAACATCTAGTTAGCTTCGTGCTCCGTCACCTGTGAGTATATTTACTACAATTACCAGATACAAAGGTTTTCACAATTATTTCCTGATATTTACAATTCTCATTTATTTCTTGAATTTTTGTGTACACTAATGACGCGTGTTGTTTTAAGATTTATTTTTGTACCGTATAATTAAGTTCCCAATATTGTAATGCTAATGTGCAACATAAAGTATTATTATTAACCTTAACAGTTTTTAAAGTATTTTCATCATAACTGACAATACTGATCCTAATTAACAGTTCAAAATTAAGATACATGTCGCAGGGCTTCAAAAGAAGCCCTATATTATTATTTTTCTCTTAGTTTCTTTAAAAATAAATTAGTAAAAACACTAAGAAATATACTCTACTTCGCACTTTTTAAAGCAACTACATCACTTACATTAGATGTGAGAAGCTTATTACATTAAAATAAAAATTAATTAAATGGTGATTATTTTTAAATATTGATTTAATCAGTATTAAATACAATATACTGATAAAAATTGGATTATTTATAACATGTTTGAAAATAGTTTATTGAAAGTGCTAATATGCTACAATGATGTAAAACAGTTTTTACTATTCTACGTAGTTAAACATTTATTTGCTGATCATATACATTCACGAAAAAAAACTTTTTTTTTAATCTATTGAATATACTTTAACACTTTTCCGAAATAATATATTGTTAAAAATTTTTGTACGCGAAACTTTAATTCAATTTACATTATGGAACGTTAAATGCTTTGTGTATGTATATGTGTGGGTGTGTGCGGTTTTATTTAAGTCTAGCTTGTAAAAATTATTTTGCATAGAAAGTTATGTTTCTTTCGTAGAAATATTTCCAATGCTCAAAATTAATTACTCTTTTTTTTTCGAGAGAGCATTGTTACAATGGAATTAAGTAAATATTTTCTTTCGATGAGGGCTCTTTTTTGCTTTTAAGTAAAACACCAATTCAGCCTGGTAAAATTTCATGATATGCAAAAGTAATTACAAAACTTTCTACGAAATTATTTTAAACATTCCTATGCATTGCTCAAATAATGTAAAAGATACTCCATAATAGATAAGGTCAACTGATGTCTGTATGTAGACTAGACAGATGTCTGTATGTTGGTAGCCAACTTTGATTACTCCAATTTTTTTTATCAACCAAATATTGAGTGTTACCGTAATTAAATTCAATCAATTATTTAACTTTGATAAGATAAACTGGGATAGTGAAGGATTATATGATTACATTTACTTAAAAAGATTAGAGACAAATGAGTTTGAGAACGAGCATTCTTGTCCAGGGGTTATTTCTGTTAAATGACTAAAAGCATTGCGTAGTACAAAATGTACAATTAATTTATCTATCCGATGCAAAATGAGTATGAAACTACGAATAAGCAAGATTGATCTAGCAATAAAGAAAAAAAAATCCAGGTTCGATATTGTCACTACAGGCACTGTTAAGGGAAATGGTGCCCTCTATGCAAAAAAATTAAATAAATAAATAAATTTAAATAAAAAAAAAAAAAAAACTTTTAGGTTTCGAAGTACTCCAAAACATATTCGTTTCTAGTAGTTCAAGGATATTTTTGCACGAAGTTTAGACAAGAGCCTCCAAATTGTCACACTATCAAATAGCTGGTGATGCAGTTTAAGGAAAAGGGTTGTTTGTGTATGAAAACCAGTCAATTACGATCACCAATAAAAACCGAATTTGAAAAACAGTCGTCAAACAGTCGTCTTTTTTTTTTTTTTTTTTTTTTTTAACGAGCATCCAAATATCAAGGTACGTTCAAGTTCTGAACTCAATGTACTCATGGTGCATGGGTACCTCCATGTCAATAGCTGTAAAGAGTCTACGGAAACATTTACAAGTCGTGCGAAACATTCTATCTAGCACTGTCGGTGTAATAAAACGTGTATAATTTCAGTTTCAGAGATATGTTGAGTCAGTTAAACTAATCGGTTACAGAATTGATACTTTGCAATATTTTCTCCAGTTCAAAATACCCCGTAGCAAGTATCGGTATTGGGTATCAATATAGTTCTGAACCAGTTTGTTTAGAATACACTCATCAAAAGTGGTTTCCCTTCCAAAAACATTCAGGACATTCTACACGCCATTCTACGTTATTAGTTCTATCAAATTCATATCGTTTCATTTTGATTTCAATCATCATCGTTTAAGGTTCCTCAGCAACTAACACAACAAAATCATCTAGATTATCAGAAAACAATGTTAATTAAAAAATCGTATGCGTAAGTTTTATCTTTCAAAATGGCAACGACTTATAGAACTTCAGCAAGTGTATCTCTATATAAATATCCATGTTTCCATTTTTTGTGTGCATAATTAATCTCTAACGGAGTTTCTCTTTCTACATTAGTTTTCATTCCAATAATTGGAGCATAAATCCTTTGTTATCCGAGCACTCTGTATTGGAAATCAATGACTTTTCTCCCCAAAAGACGAAGAAAACCGATGGTTCCGTGTCTTCTTGCAGCTCATGTTTATAAGATATGCTTTTTACGGAGCAGATATTAATTAAAATTTCAGAGATTTAATCCTGGGGAATTTTTGTGTATACAAAATGTGCAAATCAAATTGCGTTTCTGAGAGGGTTGCAGCAAAAACTATTCAATAAAAGATCAAAAAGAAAGGGGTTTTAGTGACTCACAATGAAGAGGGAATTTTACAATGTCTTGAACAATAATAATTACGAAGTGTACTTATGTAAATATGACCAAACAATAAACTTTGTTTCTGACTCTTTGGAATGTTATTATCATAATTAATGCATTATGTAATGAATGTTGGAATACATTATTATGCTTATATGCAAGAAAATACATCTGCGAGGGTAATTGTTGCCTAATTGATGTTTAGTATTGGTACACTAAGTGTGAAGACTTGCCTATTTTATTTTACATCGAGGCAACATTAACCAATTACACATTAGGGTGGGCCGAAAAAACACTTTTTTTTATTTCGAATTTGTAATAGCGCGGAAAAGTTGCGAATTATGAAGACAAAAAGAAGGAAAAAAAAATTATTGAAATCGGTTGATATCTTCCGATCGCGCATAAGGCCTAAAATTTGACAAAAAATGAAAAAACTTCATTTTCGCGATTTTTTTTTAAATTTTTGAATTGAATGTTTTCGAAATGTAATAGTGCGGAAAAGTAGCTAATTGTGAAGACAAAAAGAAGGAAAAAAAATTATCGAAATCCATTGATATTTTCCGATCGCGCATAAGGCCTAAAATTTGACAAAATATGAAAAAAACTTCATTTTTGCGATTTAAAAAAAAAAAAAATTTTGAATGAAATGTTTTCATAATTTTTTCGCGCGGAAAAGTTTAGAATTATGAAGACAAAAAGAGGGATAAAAAGGAGGAAAAAAAATTATCGAAATCGATTAATATCTTCCGGTTGTGCCTAGGGCCTAAACTTTGACAAAATATGAAAAAACATCATTTTTGCGATTTTTTGTTTAATTTTTTGAATTAGATGTTTTCGTAACGCAATAGTTTGTAACGTTTACTAATATAGCCTTAAAACATTGTGCTTTGATTTTGTTTGGTCAGTTAATATCTTCCGGTTGAGCATTAACCCCAAAATTACCCAAAATAATAATAAAAAAAAGTTACCTTTTTACGCGTTTTTGGTTTTTGATGAATAATTTTTTGTGAAAAAACCGTAGTATTTTTTGAGACAGACTGACAATAATATACAAAAATAAACTACCATAGGTTCAGTCGTTGTTATCCAGTTGCGAAAAGCCTTAGAAACTCTCATGCGCAGACGTCAGGCAGCAATTCAGGCAATGTCGCTCGCCTGGCTACGGTTCTCTTCCACTCCATCGCCGCTTTCCTAGGACCATGTCAGCTGTCTGCCTTTCTTGTTTTTTCAGTCTGCGCTTCTATGTAGTAATCGCAGTGTACTATTATTTAGTTCAATCTAGCTGTTTTGATTTTGAAAATCTTGTAGTCTTCTGTAATGATGTAGTTTCCTGCTGTGTGTGGACTCTGTGATTTAACAAAAAGTCATGTAATAACAAGACATACTCTAATAACAAGTCAAATATTTGGCTGCCCCACTTTTGGCACTCCAAAGAACTGCCATCAGACTAACTGCCTACTGGCGAAGACACCATTATTAATTTCTAGTGCCAAATTTAACCTTCCTTGAGTACGGCACCTAATGATGTCCTTGCCAGTGGACGGCTTGTTTGATGGCAGTCCTTTCGGAGCACCAAAGTGGGGCAGCCAAATATTTGTCTTGTTATTAGAGTATTTGTCTTGTTATTTGGCTCGGCAATTGTATAACTTTTTCGTTAAAGCACCGAGTTCACACAGAGCAGAAAACTACATCATTACAGAAGACTAGAAGAATTTCAAAATAAAAACAGCTAGATTGAACTAAATAATAGTACACTGTGATTGCTACATAGAAACGCAGACTGAAAAAACAATATAGGCAGACAGCTGACATGGTCCTAGGAAGGCGGCGATAGAGTGGAAGAGAGCCGTTGCCAGGCGAGCGACGTTGCCTGGATTGCTGCCCGACGTCTACGCATGAGAGTTTCTAAAGCTTTTCGCAACTGAATAATATCGACTAAACCTGTGGTAGTTTGTTTTTCTATCTTATTGTCAGTCTGTCTCAAAAAATAATACGGTTTTTTACAAAAAATTATTCATCAAAAACCAAAAACGAGTAAAAAGGTAACTTTTTTTATTATTATTTTGGGTAATTTTGGGGTTAATGCGCAACCGGAAGATATTAACTGACCAAACAAAATCAAAGCACAATGTTTTAAGGCTATATTAGTAAACGTTACAAACTATTGCATTACGAAAACATCTAATTCAAAAAATTAAACAAAAAATCGCAAAAATGATGTTTTTTCATATTTTGTCAAAGTTTAGGCCCTAGGCATGACCAGAAGATATTAATCGATTTCAATAATTTTTTTCCTCCTTTTTATCCCTCTTTTTGTCTTCATAATTATAAACTTTTCCGCGCGAAAAAATTATGAAAACATTTAATTCAAAATTTAAAAAAAAAAAAAATCGCAAAAATGAAGTTTTTTTCATTTTTTGTCAAATTTTAGGCCTTATGCGCGATCGGAAGATATCAATGGGTTTCGATAATTTTTTTTTCCTTCTTTTTGTCTTCACAATTAGCTACTTTTCCGCACTATTACATTTCGAAAACATCCAATTCAAAAATTAAAAAAAAAAATCGCGAAAATGAAGTTTTTTCATTTTTTGTCAAACTTTAGGCCTCATGCGCGATCGGAAGATATCAACCGATTTCGATAATTTTTTTTCCTTCATTTTGTCTTCATAATTCGCAACTTTTCCGCGCTATTACAAATTCGAAATAAAAAAAAGTGTTTTTTCGGCCCACCCTATTACACATACTTATATTAAATCCTATAATGGAAAAACAAGGATTTGTTAACCAAATAAACAAGAACCAATGATGGTTTTTAAGTTTTGCATAGTCTCAAGCACTCACTATTGGCGGGAAAAGCTGTAGATTATTTTCAATTTTGGGTACCTTTGGTGCCAATGATAATTACGGAGGCATAAGCAATGATGAGACACGCATAGGAAAATAGCCAACTTTCAACGAACAATTCAGAAAAAATTAAAGAATAAAACAGTAAAATATAGTGTTGTTGTGAATTGTAATTATTGTTATTTGGTTCCCAGTAACCGTTGCAAAAAATAATTATTTCCAGTGATAGAGGAAAGAAATATTAATATTACCTTGAGAGTCTGACCAAATATCGCCAAACTAAAGCTTAAGTTAAAAATCCTGCTTTAGGCCCCTAATTTGGCGTCAAATTTTCGAAAATTTGACCCCGCTTTTACTTGTATTCTTATTCATTAATTTCGTTGTAAGACAAAATTGTTCTGGCAAAATAAATATAGCTTCGAAAATCTTTAAAAAAGTACCTTATACCCTGTTCTTTATTACAATCAAATGAAATTTTCTAAGTTAAATGCACTATTTTCTAGAAAGGTAAAGTTTGTTTAATATTCCTGAAAAGTAAATCCCAGGTAATGTCTCCAACTGCCAGAAAACTATCTTAAATATAAGAAAAGCTAAAAACTTATGTTGGATAAAATGTGTGTGTGTGGATATGGACCAAATTGTTTCATTAACAAAGATAAAATATATTTAAAGAAAATACTGAAATCCCTAAATCTCAGCGGGCAACTGCATATTCAGAAACGATTAAGAGCTATTTTATATCTTATCAAAGTTGATTACCATTGACAGCAAAAAGCTATTTTTATGGTTCGAGGGCTATATTTAGCTTTCTTTTTTTGTAACAAAAAGTAAATATTTAAAGATAAAAGAAAAGAGATAAGACTCAACATTTTTTCCCCTTTTACTTTTTAAGTACCAAAGATTTTCGAAACACTTTCCTCAAAGGAGAGGACAAAAATTCTTATCATTATCATTTTTCTACACTGACACCTTGTTAGTGATGTGTCGCAAAGATGGAGCAAAATCATTTTCTTTTGAAAGTCTTTTTAATCTTAAATATTGAAAAGAAAAATCCTTCGTATTTCAACCATTACTGACACCATTTTTCTTTAGTTGACGTTCTTTTTGAACAAAGCATACAATTTTCCCGTGCTGAAATCACTGGTTATTATTTTTAAAGATACGAGCAGAAGTACTTTTGTTTTGGCAACACATATATATATTTTGAAAATTTATAAACACAACCCAATAAAAACAAGGTTTTTAGTTAAATTCTAGCTCCTATTAGTTATTCATGATTATATGTATGTAACTAAAAAGGCAAGTTTAGTTTTCTTTGTTTTAGTTCTTCAAAAATACCGTGGAAAATTTGTGTATTGATCTACTTATTAAGAATTCAAAATTCAAATAATATTGAAAAGCTGCTTCCATTTTCCCACAAGGCTTGACTTCTTTATCATGCAGACTAAGTATTGTATGTACAGCAGATTTTCTATAGTTATTTATTTATTTTAACCCCACCAGTCACCACCGTACCTACCCTGATGAGGGTTTAACCGGATGTGGTGGCTGGGAGGAATGAACAAAACAAATTACATGGAAAAAATAATAATAAAAGGAAAAACAATTTTGATATTTACAGAAAAAGACAAAAATATAACATTTGAAGTTTTTAGGCGGGATATTTGAAGTCTTCTATTTGAGTGCTGAGTAAAAACATTATTTTATGAAGATTCTTGCGAGTAGCTGGATGATGAAGAATATGAGCTATATTTTTGGATACAGGAAGGTTGGAATTATATATGCAGGGGAAAGAGCTAGTTAATGGACAATTGAATACGTAATGTTCAGGAGTTCCAAGTTGGCTGCAAACACATAATGGTGAGCTTATTATTTTGAATCTGTGCAGATATGAAGGAAATGGACCATGTGCACTGAGAAATTGTACTTCCATAGGATGTTTGCATCGTGGTTTTAGCTTGACTTTTGGTAGGATTTCGTGAACTCTCCGACCGGTTTCTGCAGTGTCCCAGATTTCCTGCCAATTTTGAAGAAGATTAGACCAAAGGTGATGTTTGAGGAAAGATTTTGGTAGAGGAATTTTGAATACTAATGAATGCGCTGGGTTCATTGCTGCAGTTTTAGCTAAAAAGTCGGCTCGTTCATTGCCAAAGTGTCCCTTATGGGCTCTAACCCAGGATAGATTTATGTTTGGATGTTCTCTGCAGAGGGATTGAATGTCTCTGACTAACTTTGAAGAATGCATTGGGTCCTTGATTGCTTTAAGCGAAGATAAACTATCAGAGAAGATTGTAGTGTTGAAGGTAATGTTTTCTGATGCAATATAAAGTAAAGCGTGAAAGATTGAAAAAAGCTCCGCTTGAAATACTGAATTATACGCTGTAAGTTTGGCTGACCAATCGTAGACAACCTTATTGTTGGAGATGTGAGTAAATGCTGAGCCGGTTCCATCACATATTTTCGATCCATCCGTGAAAATCCCAGTGTGCAGTGATAAAATATTCGGCTCTTCCAAACTAATATTCGGAGTAGCGCACTGTATTAAAGGATGTTCAGTCCATTTTTGGCTTGCTGCTTCAAAGTCATTGGATGAATTGACATTATTAAGGGATACTTCTGCTGTAGTTTTCCTTATGAAGACATTTCCTAAAGTTGATTTTAGATTAACTGTAAGAGCAATGGGGGGAATTCCCGCAAGGACATGTAAGGTGGTATGAGCTGATGTTTTATATGCTCCCAAAACAACAAGAAGGAAATGGCGTTGAATGGTAGCTAATTTCTTCAGG
This sequence comes from Uloborus plumipes, assembly GCA_038373865.1. Lineage (NCBI taxonomy): Eukaryota > Metazoa > Arthropoda > Arachnida > Araneae > Uloboridae > Uloborus > Uloborus plumipes. The sequence continues at coordinate 58,992 of JAXGGA010001690.1, forward strand.
TCTTTCTGCTTTAAAAATGGGCCCCATACTGCAGCTGCGTAAAGAATTGAAGGTTCTATCACTGTTTGATATAATAATCTGCGTAGTTGGATATTGGCTCCCCAAGATTTTCCAGAGATGCATTGCAGCTTACTAAGAAGATGAATAGATTTCTTATGATTTTTTTCCAAATGTGCTGTACAGTTAAGATTTTTGTTCAGCCTGACTCCAAGATAATCTATTTCTTTGTATCTTTTAATAAAATTGTCACCAAACCTTAAGATTGGCTGTCGAACATAATTTCTGGGTTTGGAAAGAAAAAGGGCTTTGGTTTTTTCAGAACAGGCTTGTAATTTATTTTCTTGGAGCCAATCTTGCAGTACTCTAAGTGCTAGATTTTCTATAGTTAGAACTGTAGTATAAAATTCATACTAATCTCGCAATCTTACCAAAATTAAATTATATCGATACAAAGGTTTTATTGATGGCATAGCAGCAAGAAAAGAATTTGCCTGCTATCATTCCATAACTTGTTCCTGGTTACACAGCAAGGAAGTAAGAACCAAAAAATGTGTCAATAATAAAGTCTGGTGTCAATGCTTCAAATTAAAATATTTATTTGGAAAAGTTGTGAAAGTGCTGTCATTTGTTTTGAAAAACAATATTTTGAATCGCGTGAAAAATCGAACTATTTTGATAAGGTTAATTTTGTTTAAAATTGAGAAAAACTGTCCAAAATATAGCCAACTAAATAATCAAAGTGGTTAAAAACATGCTTTTTCTGGTGAAAATAGATAGAAAAATATTTTTTTCTTGAGAAAGAAAACGAGTGAAAGAAGTATTGTTCCATTATAGTTTCAATGATCTTTATGAATAAAGTTGAAAATGGATTTTTTATTCAAGCGGAGCACTTCATAATGATTGCCTCATTCATATTTAATATTTGATTCACATAAGAAGGTAGAAAAACTCGTTCAAACTGATCACATTACTTTCGAAAATCCTCTTTGAGGACTTTACTTTCAGTTTTTGTTCATTTTTCGAGAAAAAAATGTGCCATACAATTTCTGTGAAAAGCATAAGTCTTTGGTTGCTTGGAAATAAGAGTACGTTTCAAGTAAATGACTTGATTTTTTGTAAGTAAAAAGTATGCAAGGTTCATTTACTAAAAAGCATATGATGGTTCATTACTAACTGTGCTTGTAAGAAGGAGCAATAAAATGAATACGAAATTTTCGACATTTATTCCATTTTCTTAATCTAGTAAATATTCTTCAAGAAAAAAAGGGTGATTTATTTAAAACTAATTGCTTCATTTGCAATTGTGTATGGTCTACGTTAAGTCGCATGATGTACTTCAAAACATTTTGATATATAAGCTGTCGGCATCAATTAATTTTCAGTTTCCCAAGAGGATTTTAGTTTGCAATATTCGAAACGTTTTTGATCCCTGACAAAAAATATTCAACGTCTTTTTTTCCTTCTAACAAGTACAGTGCAGAATGAACGCAATAAATTATAGTTTTACAACGCAAACTAGTTTCATAATACAATATTGGGGGAAAACAACGTATAACTTATATTCATAACTCCGAAACCTTAAGACATTTTAAACTGGGAAAAGCATACGAAGAAATTTTACAGGTACTCACACTCGTCTTTGTCTTTGGCAGTGACCGTGATAACTGTGTGTTGGATATCCTCGTCTTCGTTAACTTCGGCTTCGTAGAGGGCTTGGTCGAAGTACGGTGGGTTGTCGTTCTTGTCCCCGATGCCGATCCGGATGTATTTGGTCACTATAAAAGTCAAACACAAGGAAAAAAGTTTATTAATGGGTTTCGGAAAATATTGTTAATGATTCAACTAGCGATGCACTGATAAGCAAATTGGCCAATTACACTGCTTTCTCTCTCCCTTTTTTTTCCCCTTTCACAATTTCGGTTTCAGAAATAGTTACTAATTTATTTCTGAGTGAAGATTTATCTTCCTCCACTTAATTTTTCCAAAAGTTCATTAAGCCAACTTCCATGCATGAAAATTAGAATAAAATGGGAAGATGGCTGTAATGACCTAATGTTATAGTAATGTTTTCAGAAAATTAAATTTATTTACTTACAAATTTATTCATCAATTTTTCAAGGTATACAAAAAAGCATGTTTAAAAATATTTTTTTCGCTGATTAATGGGCCAAGTTTTACCGAATATAAGTAATCAGCAAATAAGTGGATTATGGCCGATTAATCGGTGCAGCCCTAGAATCAACCTTATACTTTTTTACTAAATTAGAAAATGCTGCGATTTAAAATTGTATCTTTTTTTTGTTTATTAGTATCGCTGCCCGTCCCCGTCCATACACTCAAGAACTGTCCTTGAGCACACACACAACATAAGTACATTAAGTTCATAGGGACCTTCCCTGGAGAACGATTTCATTTTTGTGCCATGCGAGAAAAAATATTTTGAATAAATTACAAAAAAGTAACAGCGTAACACTCTGCAGTTATCACAGAGCCATTTAAAATAATTTCTTTGAGAAACATAAACAAAAAAATGGTAGCCAAAATAATATTATACTCAGACAAAATCGGAGACTAAAGAAGATTTATGCATGGAAGTTCAAAAGTAAAATTACAGTCCTCTAATTTGACAGTAAATAGAGACATGAGATGCAAAACTCGGCGAAAATGGAAGATGTGCAAAACTAAGCGAACATGCAGTTACAGAAATACCCCCAAAGCAACTCAAGCTTGCATTATGAGCTTTACAGAGACGAGTTGCTTAACAACAAAAAGTTTGTTTGCAAACAACATTTAATTCATGCTTCTTTGTTCCAACAGTTACTACTCCGCAGGTGCATGCATTTCTAGACGAACTTTAGCTCCAGTTCTCCCTTCTATTCAGGTTATCTGCAAAATCACAACGCACCAAACAGGATTATTTGACTTAATGACATTGTAAACATTGAAGAGTAGCTGCAAAGCCAACAATGCATGCTCCACGGATAGAATCGGTGCGCATTGCACAACTAATTACAATCACGGTGCGGAACGCAAAGATCAATTCGTCCATTAACAACCAGATGGGAGCTAAAAGGATCACCTAATGGATATGGTGGAATTTTGAACTATTAAACATATGACTTTCCTAGATTCCACAATTGGTAAGGCCTGTTTTGCTCTGGGATTTGAAGTGGTTCGATACTTATTTAAGTTCTGTTAAATTCATTAAGTAGTACTATCAAATTACAAGAATATATGTGCAAAAACTAAAATTATTTTTAAATAGGACTATTAATAGTTTAACTAACTGTTTTAATTGTTTTACTTTTTTAAACTTAAAAAAAATAATAATAACGTGCACTTAAAGCATAATTTTTGCTTTTAAAAACGTAATATTTTCAAAAAATTTTGGTCAATTTCAAGTGATTTTGGAAAAGTAAAAATATTAAGATATAATACTCAATTTAATTCGCAGAAATCCCAATATAAAGATTTCTTGTGACTACTTGAGTCATATTTTTCGTTAAATTACTAAGTCTTTTGTTTTGTCAAAATGATTCTTTTTTCAATCTGTGCTCTAATTATGAGTGTTTCATGAAATGCAGCTCGACATGCTTTTTTGAAATAAATAACCCTCCAACTATATAAAAAAGAGATATCAAAGTAAAATGGAGTTTCATCATCCATTATATTTAATCTCATTGTAAAACGCACATGCAAAATGCACGCATTAAATATAAAAGAAATAAATGAAAGAGCGAGGGGGGCTTAACAAAGCCAAACACTGCGACCAAAAGTCTATTGTACTAATATACATGAAATAAATAAGGCGTATTCCTAATCTGGCCTAGATACAAGATACAATACTAGATTCTTAAAAACAGAAAATAAAGACTCCTTCGCCACAAACGCATTGAAAAAGGCATCCGAATTAAAATTACTGCAATATTTCATCTGTGTATTTAGAAGTAGTGTTTATTACTACGGGTAAACAACTGCACTTAACGAAAAAACCAAAGAACCTCCGTCCGATAATTAGCATAACACACATATTAGTCATCCCTTCTATTTTTTTCGCCGCTCCTATTTGCGCTGCATAAATAATTTCCCTTCATAGTTAGCACGAGTAGAAAAATAATTTCGTGAAGTAAAAACTACATTAAAAAACAAAAATGTGTAGTTAAATGAAGATAAAATAATATAAATGGAGAAAGATTACATAGAGCAAGAGAAAATCATAACCTATTTTAACTAAAAAAGGAAAATGCTACGACTAAATGTAGTTAAAATGTGAGACATTTCATACCTGTTTTTTGAGAATAAATTATACAACGTGTAGTGCAAATTTCAGCTTGTAATAAACATTTTGAACAAGTGTAAATAAAAATTTAAAAGGAATGCTTTGGTTAGAAATATTCGAGCAGAATGACCCAATAAACAGCATAATAAATCATAATTTGCTACAATTGATAACTATTGTCTTAGAAATTCCTGCCATTCTGACAATGTCCTTTCTAACATCAGAGTGAAGACGATTTAGAAACAACAATACTTAAAAATACACGCCTTACACAGCAGGCCAGAAAAATCAATATTTTGGATTTCATGCTACCAACGTTAGTTTCTAAGATGCATCGCTTAGTCGATACCCTTGTCAAATTGTTTTTGTTGAAGAGAGATTTGGTAATTCCTTATCGTTATCTTCTACAGCTGCGTTAAAAGCATTTAAAAAGTGTAAATAACTGTAAAATTACTTCAAAACTGTTCATACGTTACTTATGAATTTCTTTTAGACAAATATCTTTAACCAGTAAAAAAACAACGTTAGAAATAAACGGGATAGAAACAAATTAGTAAATATATACTGTTTCTATCCCGTTGTTTATTATTATTGTTATTATTTTTACTTTGCTTTACTAAGGCACGTATAGCACTAACGCACGTTCTTAGAGCACATATACTTGATTCATTTATTCAATAAATTTTGTAAACTAATTTTACTTATAAATATGAATTCCGTTATAACTCCTCGATTTCTTTATATTTATTGGTTTAATATTCATTTTTTTCATCCATTTTCGTTTCACAATAATGAAACTGCAAAAACAACCCTAATGTGATATTTTTTCGAATGCATATTGTTATCAAGCATTTTTTTGTAAACTAACTGTACACTAACTATAAGATTGAATCTCTAGTAGTTATCCAGTCACAGCACTGCTTGTAAAATAATACAAATACCGAACAAAATAGATTTGCTGCTTGAATTAATTGTTGCTAGCGAATCTGTGAAGCAAAACTTAATGTTTGATGTTATAAACATCCAATTATTTAAACTTTTCCAGTTTACGAACATGATTACTTTAGAAAATGTTACGTGAGTCATATTCAGTTAATCATATAACATTCTTACAGTTGTGTAAATGTTAAGTCTCAAATTTATTTTATCACAACTACAACAGTTCTTGGGTACGGTAAATAACTTTATAAATATGGCAACGGCGAACTATTTTAAGCCTAAAATGTACGTAAACCATTCCATGTAAGAATTTTAAGTAGGTAAAAATTTAAAACTATTGTTAAAAAAAAAACTTGGGCATAAATGGGTTACTTAACGTTTTTCATACAAATTAAAAGCTACCTAAATTTAATTTCCGGAAAACAAATTCATACTAAAATTGATTCATGAAAATATGTTATGAAGCCTTGAGGTCCCTGTAATCAAACTCGTTCTTTTTTAATTTTTCTGAAAATATCATTTTGAATATCTGATTAAATCTAAGTAATAAAAATTATGATGTAATGGCTTGTTATTTATTAGTTTTTTGATTAAAAATAAATTGTTGCAAGAAAACAATTCTGAATGTAGTCGGCGAAACATATTTTATGCAAATAAAGAACCAGTGAAGCACAGAAATTCAAGAAAAAATACTTTTTCTCTTATTTTTAAGGATAAATAAATCGCTATAGCATTAATCTAATGGCTTGAATAGCGAACATACTTACTTTTATGATCATAAAGCTCATTTTAGTCTTAAAATTTTCGATGTTATTAGTAAAACTACTTTAAGAATTAAGCGCAAAATAAAATCAAGTGTAAGACTAAAAAAAAAAAAAAAAATACATCAAATTTTTATCTAGACTATTTCAACATGAAACATAATTTAGCTTCGCTTAGGTACATAATACATGTTTTTAAAAGAAAATTCTCCGAAGCACTCTAGGGAATAATGCCGCTTCAAAAACATGAAGAGGGAATTGATCAAGCGTAAATACGTTTCTCAAATGCAAACTGAAAACTCCAAAAATGAAAAACTAAACAACCATATCAATAAAAATTTTAATTCTACTTACATTGAATTTTAAATTAAGAGCAAACGCTCGAAAACTTATGACAGCTTAAAAATGGGAAATTGCCTTTAAAGAAAAATACTCGAAACATTGAATCAGCTGTTACAGTAACTGGCAGCTGACGCTTTGCTGAACAAGGATTTCAATTATTTTCACTGATTTTATAAGAGATTTTTAACAAAACGAACGTATTATGAATAACTGAGGGATTTTCTTTAAAACAAAATATTATTATATTCATCGACACTGCTTGGAGTCTTTCTTTTTGATATTATTATTACTTTGGCGAAATTGTATGAAAATGAAACAATCCCACTCGCAAATGGAAAAAGCAAACGTCACGAATATTCAGATAATTGCAAATCTAAGCAAACTTTACTTCGGATGATTGGATTTAACTGCGGGCGGTGAAAGAGATTGGGAAAAGGAGACAAAAAATATAATCTACTCCAGTAGCATGTTGACAGTTCATTTAAAATAATTAATGCATTCTAAAAGTGGAGGAGTGTAACCAGTTACTGTCATAATGAGATGCAAGATAAAATATTTTTCTTCTACTTTTGAAACACATATGAGCGTACAATAAACCGCTATAAAACTCCTATCACAAATATCCTTTATTTTGTAAAATAGTGAATGAAATTAAGCAATATAACTAGAAAATGAGTTTTTAAGATGAATCTAATTACAATTAAACTAAGGTTTTAAAATATTCTGGCTAGGTTTTCAATTTTAAAAACACCGTTTTATTGTAAATTAATAGTTTGTGTTCATCATTTAAATATCCGTGAAATCCCAACAAAAAATAAAGATACTGAAATTTGTAACAATTTATAAACTTTCACTTCTTTGTGTAGATTCCCGTTAGTCATTTTTGTTTCCGGGATTTCGAATTAAAAAATAATAATTATCACTATAATAAGCGAAAAAAATATATATGATGTATGATATTTTAGAATAATTAATATAGTACCTGCAAAGTATGAAATTGATGTATAAGGCCCCAAAAACATAAAAACAAGAAAAAAAGGCAGTTAGAAAATTTAGGGGATGAACTGGTTGTGTGAAAGAAAGATGAGATTCAGAAAATCAAGTTTAGAACTTTTAGCTTTCTGTTTCCAACATTTAAAGCTTTTCTTATCGGATGTTGTGGTACTGATATAACAAAGTACAATTCAACCGCGACGAGATGGCCGGTGTCAATCAAATGAGAAAACGAGTCCATTCCTTAAAATAGGTAGAATTTCTACCCATTCAAATTCCCCCATCAATTGTGAATCCCATTCCTCAATTTTCATCTGCGTATCACCCCTTCCTAAAAATCGACAATCCTGAAAAAAGGAGGAGTCATAGGCCATCTCTGCGAAGTTGAATTATAATTGCCTGTTGGAATTTGTAAGATGCTTTTTATTTACAATTACAATGTTTTTTCCTGCTCAACTTCTTCATGCTCAAAAGCAATCTCAAATAATTGAATGTATTTTTACCTGAATGCCCCATGTTACAATGCGATACAATATGGACAATGACAGCGCCAACTGTTGCACATTTTGGAAGTAAGGTGGCCGCTGCTCAAAAAATCACACTCGTTCTTAACAGTTTTGATTCCTTAAAGCGGCAAATTCTGTAAAACTAAGTCTCGTTCTGTTTTTGACTATTTGAATTCATTAAAGCGGTAGATTCAATTAATCACTGATTCAATTAACCGACGTTCACTGTATTTTAATTTCTTCTAGACAAAATCCTTTTGCCTCACGATTGTTCTGATAAGAGTATAATGTTATTCATACATTAGCTTAAAAGAAAGCTTTAAAGTTAAAATTTTATTTTATAATCACCCTATGTAGGTAATATTAGTGATATCATTCGGGTTATACAACTTCACGTTTGTGTGGAATGTTTTAAAGTATTTTCTTACAACAAAAAACCAATCGAAATCTCCATCTAAGGGTATGTAATCCTCTGGCAAGTAGGGATTTTTTATTCGTTATCTCCCTCTAGTGCTCAAAGTAGTAAATAAACTTTTTTCCCGAACGTGAAACTGGAACCGAAATTTTATGGGTCAGACATTTAATTACATTTTGAAACGAATAATCCCTACCAAAGCAAATAGAAAATTCCAAATGGCTAATTGTTTCTTCATACCCAGAACTCTTGGAAAGAAATAAAAGCAAAAAACTAGGGATTCAATTTCGCTGTTTCCGGATGGCCTAATTCCTTTCAATCCAAAGGCTTCTTTCTATATCAGAAACTACATAAAACGCCTGAACTTCAGTTCTAGGACAAAAAAATAATGGAATTTCAGCGTCTTTAATCGTTTTATACTAGTTCGGAACGGATCTATACATTTATTCTACTACAGCTAATCGTTTGGTATTTGTTTTAGTAACTTGAATCTTACAATGATTATAAGTTATATCATGTGAATGTAATTTGAATATCATTTCGCACAGGTAAAATAAATTATAAAAGGAAAATTTAGTTTGAAAATCGCTTTTGAAAAGAAATGAATTTCAGAAAATGTGTATGGATGTGCCGTGAAGATTATTGGAAAAAAGCCTTATTGTTTTCTAATTCCTGTGCAAACATAATTAAAAAAAAAAAGGGTAAAAATGTTCCTTGTTTCTTATGATCAACATTTTTATGCAGCTAGCTCTCGATTTATATATCACTACAAAAAGAGATATTTAACAATCGATCTACGTGTAACGTAATTTAAAAAGAGTATTTTGCTAGTGAATTACTATTTATTGTATGGAAATTTCTTTCATAAAATCTTACTAAACATTTATTACGTGGATTTTTGCTTGCGAAAGCATGATATAATAATAACAATAATAATTATTATTATTATGACAAGAGTAAAAGGAAAACCAAAGTAAATTACTTAACAATTAAGCCTTCAAGAAAGACGAAGTACCCTACGTGTCATTTTTAATGGATGTGGAACTTAAACATCGTAAAGCTAATTTACATGAAGTATTTCCACCTCCCGTATTAGGGTATGTTTGAATAGAGCAACCGGTTGCGCCGGTGACCAGCCTAGCGTTCTTATAGAGCTATTGGTTGGCAGATCATGTATGAAAGCTTATTACGAACACTTACCGCACTCACTGACGTCATCAAATGCCATCAAACGTCGTCAAATCAACCAACTGGGTTAACTGGTTGCTACGTCCGAAAATACCATTAGGTAATTTATAGTATAAATATAAATGAACTTGTCTAAAAGTTTAAATATAACAAAAAAAAAACTGTCTAAACCGTTTAGGTCAAAAACACTAATCCTTACGCGCAAATCAATATATATTGCGTCTATTCCTTCGTATTGTGTAAATTCATTTCCGTAACAACTAAGATATTCCCCACGGAAGTCATGCTCGTTTAGAACGGAAAAAATATTAAGCACCCACCAGGGATAGTTTCCACTAGCAGATTCGAATTATCGATGCTTCTTAAAGGAGCTACAAATTGAAAACAACCTCAAATGTCGTCGGCTGTCTACTTTGTCAAGATTTTCATTTTATCTTTGAAGAAAAAGTTTGAGCGCTATTTCGTGAATTTTGTACTCGAGTTCTTGAATACTTTCCGCTTTAATTAATTTATGATTGAAATGCTAGCTGTACCCAAGAAAGAAATATCGAGTATAATTTACAAATGGAAATATAAAATAAGTCACCTATTATTTCAAGCTCAATTTATCAAGTTATGTCATTGTTTACACAGAAAACATTACTATCGATGCAAAAACGTCTTTAGTCATATTTTTAAATGACATCAAAGGGAAAATAATATCGAAAAAAGGTAATTTAACGAAACTTTTAGTTATTTTATTAGTTAAATTACTTATTTATATATTTATTTTATTTGTTTATGCACTGCTGGCCACCCAAATGGCAACACCAAGAAAGACGAGAGATATCACAACAAAATTTATTGTGTAGATAACATGTTGACTAAGTATCAAATAATTAAATTTATAGACTTCTGGGAAGTGTGGTTACAGCTAAAATCAGTAGCCAGAGTAGACGCCATTGTTGCAAATCACCGCTGCCACACGCCTCGGAATTGATTCAAAGAAACTTTGGATGTGTTCTTGGGGTACATCAGACCAGGCAGCTTCAACATGTTGCCACAGTTGTTCTGTTGTAGCAGCTGGAGATGTAATCTAAGTCAATCGTTGAGCAACCACGAACCACATGTTTTCTATTGGCGAAACATCAGGAAAGATAGCCGGCCAGGAAAGCAACTCAATCTGGAAATTGAGGAAGAAACCTTGGACAATGCGTGCCATGTGTGGTCGTGCATTATCCTGTTGAAATATGGCTGTGGGTAAGCCATGAAGGTAAGTAGGAACAACAGGCTCCAACACCTCTGAAATATAGCTCTGGCTGTTTAAAGTACTGGCAATGCGTACTAGAGGAGTGCGATAGTGATATCCGATACTGCCCCATTCCTTAATACCCAGTGCAGGACCAGTGTGGCGGTGCATAAAGCAGCTGTTTAGCATCATCGCTCCATGGTGTCTCCAAACTCGAATCCGATCATCGTCTGACCATCGTGGTGTTGCAGACTGAAGCGTGACTCGTCGGTAAAGATAATTTCATTCCATTCTGCCATCCACATCCTTCTTTCATCGCAACATTGGTGATGGAGATGTCTGAGGTTCTGCGTCAACTGTAAGCGAAGCAATGAACGTCTTGCAAACAGACCAGTCTGCTGTAAACGGCGTCAAATGGTATGCACACATACTGGATGATGCGTTAGAGACGGAATGTGCTGTGCTATGGCTCATGATGTGACTGAGCGATCCGTCACTACCATACGCACAATGCGCCTGTCATCACGTAAAGTGTTGTCCCGAGGTGAATGTGATTCACCATGTCGGTCCGGCGTACCCTAATGCAACCAACGATCACATATCCGCATTACAGTTACTTGATTTCGTCAAATACGAGTGCCGATTTCGATGAAAGATAAGCCATAATCAGGGACGTCATTTCAAGTTTTTTTCGGGGGGGGGGAGGGGGGCAAAGGGTAAAAACACAATACAATTTCACCAGAATACAAAAAAACCACACCCACTTATACGTAAATACATTAATTTCTCAAAGTCGGAGGGGGGGGCAATTGATACCCCCTGCCCCAATTGATACCCCCCAAAGAGACGGGCCTGGCCATAATCTTGGTAGGCCACTATCCTTCCTCTGTCGAACTCGGATATTTGATGAAAAGATGATCGGTGTTTCCGATGCATAATTAGTCGGGTTTTTTTTTTTTTTTTTTGAAACAAACCACAAGAAAAACACAATTGGCGAACTTTAAATCGCCCAAATCTCCAAGCCTTAAATACCTTTCAAGGTGGCGCCACAGGCGCACATGATGTGCGTCTGTGCTTAAATTCTAATCATTTGCATAGCTCACCTCCGCTAATGCATGCTGTACATTTCATAGTTTGCAGTCTTACTTCAAGGAGTTGCATTTACGGTAGCCAGCAGTGTATATTTATAAATTTTATTTATTTATTTTAGTTTTAGAAACACAATAATGACTGTCACCGATTCATAAATATATGAATTATAAAAGAACAATTTTACTACGGTGTTGTACCAGTGGGCCATTTATACTCGGCCTATTGACACTTCGAGACCTGCTTTGAAGACTACCTAGATCAAGTGTAGAGTGTAACTGAAAAACCAATTACCCCTCAAAAAACCCTTACTGTAAAACTAATTTAGATTTTTATATTACTCTTCGTCGAAGAAATATTTATTTCTATTATAAAACTAACGCTTTACTGTCTCTTCATAAAAACATTCATCATCTTTCTGGATGTATTTTGGATGGCATACTTAGTATAAATATGAGTATTACTAAAGCAAATTATAAGGAATTTTGCAATATTTAAAAAATATTCTTTCAGAAAATAAAACTCCGTCAAAGACATTCAGAATCTACTAAAGCAAATGCCTCTAATTTATCTAAAAAATAAATGTTCGCTCTTTTTCTAAACATAAGAGAAAAAGAGCATTGCGATATTTCTAACGTCTCTATAAAACGTACTGTTACATACCTTCGAAAGAAAAGAAAATGAGTTTTCTGCTTGTTAAAATCAACTGGAAATATTTCTTGTAATTCCAAACATCTTTCACAACAAAATATCGCTAGGCACATTTCTACTGTCATGACGGCTAAATATATGATATGTTATTCCACACGGGATACATGCCGTCGTATAAAAGGAAACAAATTTTCCCCCAAACCGATTTGAGATCATCTCTTACTAAACGGGCTATTTTCAGTCCCAATTATACTAATAGAGAAAGCAGTCCATAAACATCAGAGGTCTGAACTCTTTAGATTTTTCTTCATCTCTCCTGCGTCCTATATTGAATTTTCCGACGTCAAACTAATGATAAGGTTTTTCATTTTTTCATGGTTTTACTTGTTTATTTTCCCAGTAAAAATTCAACATTTTATTATGTCTTATACACAAGATTTAAACTAGCAAGCTTTCGATTTTTTAGCTATTGAGGATTCAACACACATATAAAACATTATAATTTTACCAAAATATACGTAACAATTTGAAAGCATGGGTTTATAAATATGTAAAAAATATTTTGAAAAATATCAGTTTATTATATATTGCGGGAAAATCAGAAGAAAGCAGATATATTTTTAACGCCTCCTCAAGTTATTTCAAACATTTCAAATCGGAAATACACTTCAAAAATTAATCAAGCATATTTTCAAGTATTTATAACAAAATCTTATCATCCTGATAAATGAGGTGGAAAGGAGGGTGGGTGAAAAACGTCATTGTCAGAATTTCAAATGTTTCAATACAAAACTTTGATAAGACGTGACAGTAGTTCCATTATATCAAAATTATTATGATAAATCTTATTACATACAGCTGATGCTATGCATTTTAATTAACTAAGTTAGCACAGAAAGCTTATCTTCTGATTAGCATTTTATATTCTGTGAATAATAATTGCACAATCAAATTTTCATCCTTTCGAAATTCCCTCTGCGACACCTTTTGCATTCGGAGAAGAATGTTACTCAATGCTCGCAATTACCAGCCAAATCTTCCACTCACAGCAACCTCATCATTTTGCAAAATTAATTACAATCATTTCGACTTTCGCTCGGTTTAGAATTGAAACTATCAAATTATTTTATTAAAATTCAAGTCTTTGGAAGGGTGTTATTGTGCACACGCTATTTGACGGTGTGTTGTGACTCTAGAGGGTTGAGAGATTCTGGCGTCAGCAGTAAAAGCTGTAGCTTGTTGGAGCCATTTTCTGTGAATTTAGTACCTGCCATATTGAATAATAAATTTACTAAATATTCTGCAGGATTAAGTGGTAAGAAATAATTGTTGAAATTTAAATTCGCAAACTGAAACAGGTATCAGATTAAAGGAAAATGTTTGCATTACTCTAGTATGGACATTAAATACGTGTGTGTGTGCAAGAGAGAGGAGGGAGATAAGCAAAACGCGATTCAAGAAGAAAGTGCACAATAAAAATAGATCAAAAATTAGAAAAGCATTGGGAACGTATCAACTATGTTTTTTTTTTCTTTTTTATAAAATTTTATCTAAGAAAATTTCATGATGTAAAAGTATTCGTAAAAATAATTAATTCCAAACAAGGGAAAAAAATATGGATATGCAACCAAACCTTTTCATTTGAGATACAAAATTTACTACACACCATTCTTCACATCAGCCTCTCTATGCATGGTAATATTTTTTTTGCTTGCAAAATAATGTGCTGAGCTAATAAGATTAATTTCAATCAGTATAATGAAGTTATTGAATTACATATGTCAATTCAAAAAAAAAAAAAAAAAAATAGCGAATTAGTGTCACGACTTAGATTAATCAAAAAAGAAATGGAATTTCAAATGAATTCACATAAAGGAAAGTTAGTTCATTTAAGGAAATTCCACATTGACGTAAATCGATCTAAGGAGAGATTTTCTCATTAACTTGATAAATCATCAAAGGCAAAGCGAATTTAAAAAGAAATTTGTGGTTTGCTCGTGGTGAGAAAAATGAAAATATTTTGAGTAAAAAAGTGAAAAAAAATGCATTGTAGTCTAATTTTGCTAAGAGGTAATAAATTATCTTAAAGTAAAGTAGAGAATCAACTTAGTAAAATACTTGCAAAAAAGAAAAGGGCAAAATTCGCAGTAAAAATTAAGTGAAAAGAGTTGAATTAGTTTTAAAATCTTGAAATTGTTATAAATACATTCTAAAAACAAATTTGTTATAATTCTAAATCTGATTCTAATAAGGAACTATAAGGGGAATAATATAAGGGCTAATATATAACGATTCTAATTAAAATTGATAATTAAATCAGAACATAATAACAGTTTTAAAATAAATTCAATCCTTCATACGTAATACTATTTAATATAATTACCGGTATCCTGTTATGAAACAGGTCCTTATTTCTTCTTCCAAATAGCAACAATAGGTATATTTCTTAACCGAAGCAGAATAACCTTTTGTTGAGCAAAACTTCCCGAATTCGTCAAATTCTGTTATTTTTGGACAAATATTTGCTTAGTAGCAGTGCTAATAGAGGAATTATCAAAACGAGGAACATTTCAAACTAATATTAATTTATCCCCCCCCCCGCTCTTTATATTAAATTAGGCATAATGTTGCATTACACCACAATTTTTCATTGTGTACAATCACTAGTAAAATAGCTTTTAAGGTACGCACTGCATAGTTAAAGAAACGTAAACGCTACTTCTGCATGTTTGTGTGTCAAAAAGAACATAAAACGAAGCATTTTCACATCATGTCATTTGCATGTTTTGTAATAGAATGGATTTACTGTTAAATATGAAGTTTGAAACTCCCGAAGACAATATGCATCCAACAGGCTCCAATGAAAGGCCAAATCAACGTCACAGATGAATATCAATCATTATATCACCCCTTTAGAACATTGCTCCATAAATATTCAATCAGCCTCCTGAGTGCAGCCCAGCCCTATTTGTTTACGGGCATGGGTACAATCCTTCTGAGGATTTCTAAAATTGGTGCTGGGCAGTGACTTCAATCATTATACGGGTTTGGGCCGGACTTGCCATTGGAGATTATGCGTCGCACAGAGCACGGTTAATCCTCCTGCACAAATTCTGACTGATCAGAAGCTTCAAGATTGACTGCCCGTTGCCGCAGCGAAGAGTTGATGCAAAATTCCAAACTCCTCTCATTAAATGATTCACACTCCGTCGAATTTCAATGATAGGAGGCGGGAATCGAAGTCTCGGGATGCTTGGAATGGAGGAATGGTAATCGGTGGATTCCAAACTGGAAGTCTCTTCAATACTTGTTAGATTGGAACACTATAAACACTAGTTATTCATTCGTAATTTTGACTTATCTTTGTGAAAAATCTACATAAAGCTTCTTTAAATTATAAAACGTTAAAGCACGCGTATTTTTACATCTTTTTTTCTTTGTTGATATATTTCATACTTGACAAAAAAAAAAAAAAAAACTTTAAGAAATAAATATTCTACCCATCACTGTTATTTTTTATTTTCCTTTTTCCCATTTTCTTTTGATCACCCAAATACATGTTGTTGTTGTCTTGTGCCAGTCAGGCTGGCAATTTTGGGTGCGCTGCTTCCCTTTTTCAATTGTACCGTAGTTTGGTGTGAAGTCCGACTTCCATAATACACATATGACATGAGGACCCGTTTATAGGTTAGACAGCTATTCACAGCGGGCCGTGGTGGCCCGATCGGTAAGGCATCGGACTCGTGTCCGGAGGGACCCGGGTTCGAAACCCAGCCGATCAAAGATCCACCGCCTTGATTAATGGTGGCTGGGAGGCGTTAAAAATGTCGTGGTCACAAAGTCCTCCAAGTGAAACGATACCTCTGGGGGTGCTGGGCCCTAGGGTTTGCTCGACCCTAGGTTCTGGTTCAAAATTAAGAACAGAGCGCTCTTCAGGGCCCTATCCCGGTTAAACCACGAAGCTGTGGTAGGTACGGGGGACCCTGGAGAGTGTGAAGTGAAGCTATTCACAGCCCACTAACACACTCATACAAGGAAAAAACAAGGACAGAAGATAGAAAGTACATCCGTGCTCGAGCCGGGATTCAAACCCGAAGCCTTCCTATCCGTGTAAGACTCCTCTGACTACAATACAAATGGGCCGGCAAACAAACACATCAACGTCTAGATGAGAGACCGTAATACTGATTGAAATGCACTATAACAGGTATAATATACAACTTCAGCAGCATTACGACTGTATTTATGTTTGTGCATATTTTTTTCAAATCTGTATTAATGAATAGCTTTACTTTTTATTTCTGAAAGTTTTAAACATTTAGTAATTTGCTGCACTGTAAGAACACTAAAAAAAAAATAATAATGTATCCCTATTTTCTCCATGTGTATCTTTTATTTATCCAAGTAACAAGTGGGTGCTCGTAAACGCCATTTCTAATAAAAAAAAGATACGAGGTTATATAAGGCCAACAGTTCTTCGACTAAAATCAGAAATTGAATTCAAGCTCGAATGAGGTTAAAATGATTATAATCCTTTCAAAACTCTTTATCCAATAAAACTTGTACTTGAGTTTCAAAACCTCTTCCCAATCTTTCTTTGCTAGATCCGCTTCGATTTCAATTCAATCATTTAGATTTTGAGAGGGATAAAGGAAAGCTTGACGTGTTGCTTCACATTTTATTGTTCAATTTAAAATTGTATCCCATGAAACGTAATATTTTTCTAAAAACAATAAAATATAAGATATCTTTGTCGATATGTACATTTTTCAAGAATTACTTTTGTGTCTCAGTTTTGTTTTATGATCCTGTACTCCGCTTGTTCCATTGCACTCTTTGAAAATAAAAATGTCAGCAAATAAGTGTTTAATAATTTTTTCTCATTTTTAAAAATTTTTTGCTATCGGATGACTTGTAGCACCTTATGTGAAATTGAAGTTAAAAACTAACGTAAATGAAACGCAAATTAGATAGAAAGTACAGCAAAAAGTACAATAGAAAGTACACTATTTCAAAGCTACAATGGAACAATTCTTCAGCACAAAAAGCTCAGCACACAACTTGAAAGCTGTGAGAGAACTTTTCGCACTAAGCTTATTTGATCATTTTTCACTTAACTTGTTCTGTGGTTTTATGACAAACTTCTTGTCCGATGAGTACGAAATTGTACATTAAACAGTTTTAAAGGGCAATGCGTTAGTGTTCGTTAGGCATAAATTTAGCTCACATATTGACATTTTCGTGGAAAGTAGATCGGGCAGCAGGAACATAGCAGTACTCTAACTGACAATAGATGATATTCAATTCTTATGATAACGCATTGTAAGTTATTCCTGCTTAGAATGTTGCGGAAACATAATGCATGTGTAATATCAATACACAAAATCGTAGACAGTATAATGGTGTAAAATTTTAAATTGTACAAAAACAGACTGTTTCCATTATTCAAGGAATTTTTCATAATTAAGAAACATATTAAATTTCTAGCTCCGAGGAGATGATACTTAACCAGGACTTATTTCAGAAGCGTGCTATTCCTTGAAGGTGCGATATTCATAGAAAAACCTTGAAATTCTTTGAAGATGGGATAGAAGAAAGTAAAGTTGTTTTAAAGAACGTAAAGTTTGTCCGTTTTGCTTTTTTGTCAACTAAATGCAGATATTGCTGAACCTTAAACATTTCCCTTCTTAATAATCACGTTCCGAAAATATATTAGGAGCACATCTTTTCTTGGTAGTATATACACACCAGTGAATGAACGCCTCGTAATTTTTTATAGATGAATCAGCAGTATGCACGTTATTCTACACATTCTTAAAAAGAAAATGGCTGGAAAAGGCTGCGTTTGTATGTTTTGTTTGGGATGCTCATTTACTGGGTAAAGGCACTTTTTCTATTTTCAACCCCAACCTGATCCCAAAACCTGATCCAGAACCTTAAAAATTAGCGTAATATATAAAAAAAAAGTACATATATCTCCTAAAGTGTTTTTACTGTCATGTGACAAATGCTACAATTTTTAACGATGCTATTAATTTTTGGAAACGAAATTTCGCTCAAGTGTTCATTCACTCGTCGGTTTACGCTATAGCTGATGCTAAAAATCTCGGATATTAAGCATCAAAATTACGAGTTATTTTTTACATCAAAAGAATTTATCCAGCGAACGATAAATTGAAAAGTAAATCATCTCACTTAAGCTAAATTTATTTGCTGCAATTTCGTATTTAACTAATGCAATTAAATTTATAATGTAATTTTTAAAAAATGCAGCCGGTAAATTTAGAATAGTCTACTATATGATGTCATCTCTTTTCTGACTATCAATCTGTTTACATCGTGTTACTTTTGTCTGCCATTTTTTCTCAACTCTGTGCGCAAAAATTATTCAAAACGCAGGAAACACTCTTTTTTTAATAATATAAAAGATTTATTTTAGTATTTAATATACCAGAAATATAATTATTTTCTCTTTTATAAATGTTGTTTCAAAATGTATTCATAATGCCAAAATATTGCTAAACTATCCAATATTGTGCATGTCCTTTCTTCTAACTTTATTTATTTTAAAGAATGGAATTGCTCTTAAATATTCGGCAATACCACATTTCCGTGGTCGAACTAGAGTTGGTGTTTTTTTCAAAATTTTGCTTTTGACAATTTAATCTTTTTATTAGTTTTGCTCAGAATAATAAGACGTTTGATCTTCTAAGTACATTTCTTCAGTATTGCAAAAGTTATAATTCTTCTCATTAATGAAAACAGTGGCGTATGATTTTTTGAAGCTTACATAGTGTCAATATGCGAAAGCAACGTTTGTAAAATGGAGGTTAATAACTTAATTTATAAAATTTATTAATCGTTAAGTGATCTGTTTCACGCAACGCCTTCTACTTTGTGATAAGTTAAGGGCTGTGTTTAATTAGGAAATATAATATAATTATACATAAAGGTGAAAGACAAAAAGAGAAACAGAAACAATTAAAACAAAACTCCTTCAACGGAAAATTTCGTGAATTATTTAAAAGAAATAAATTCGTTGCTTTCAAAATGTTAATTTATTCAAAGAACATGCATGTCTTCATTTACAATTTAATGTCGTTTTTATATGGTGTTGAATAGCTTACATAAACATTCAAATACTCTACTTTAGCTCAAAGAAGACCTTAATACTTTTCAAATCAAAGCAACCCATTTTCCATGCGTAAACAGAGTGAATAGAAAATTATACAAAGAAAGAGAATCGATCGATTTGGAAGCCAATTAACAAGACAACAATAGCGATGCTTAAAATATTCTTTAAAACAACTGGTGTGGATACCAAGACTTTTCTTAGTTTTTGAGCAGTTTGCGATGAGAGAAATGATTCTTCCCCCACGATTATCTAATATTGCGCTTCAAAAGATATGAGCTCAATTTAAAAAAACAATGAGGAACGTCACTTACAAACACAAGCTGGAGAAGACAGTTTCTCGTTAAAGTAAGAAGAAGAGTATTATCATCTAGGAGATATGCACTTACCGCTTTATGATTTCATAGGCTTTGAAGAAAAAAAAAAAACCTAAGTTATCACTAAAATCAAAATGCCCGTTCTTGCTCAACGTGAAGATGGAGATGTTATTTATTTTAAAAAAAAGAAAGAACGTGATTTTTGTTCAACATTTGAATGTGTAGTGATTAAGGAAACCAGAGAAAGCCTAAAAAACAAGGTAAATATTTAAATTTTTGCTTTTTTGGGGAAAATTGTATTACTTGTTAATTCGTTTTCATCTTTTCGAACAATAAGTTGCTTCGTAAAGAGGAAATTAACACTCAGGAGAATGAAAACGTGGTTTCCAACCATTGACACAAAAGGGGACTCAACATAAAACATTGCTATTCGTGGCAGGGACGTCATTTCAAGTTTTTCCAGGTGGGGGGGGGGGGGGGCAAAGGATCCAAACGCAATGCAGTTTCATCGGAAAACATTAAAAACCACGCCCACTTGTATATAAATGCATTGATTTCTCAAAGCCAGGGGGGGGGCAATTGACCCCCCCTGCCCCCCTAAATGACGGGCCTGATTCGTGTTATTTTTCTTAAGTATGCAACTATGCTTGATTTAGGCGCCACTTTTCCAGGAAAGTGTTTTCAATTTTTCCGATTTATAAATAGCTAAAAATCTTATATTTTTGTAGAATAAAGTATCGTGTTTCAATTATATCGAAGGCAAAACAAACTGTTCACTAAATAATTTTATTTTTAGTTTATAAACACATTTTTAACGTATAATATTTTTTTCATCATTATCTCAATGTATTTTATAATGAGTTATACCTACTTCTTCTGAATTTATATTGGGGGGGGGGGGGGATTAGTAGATACTGCTTCTACTGTTGGAGAGCTAACAAGTGTCGGAAATTTCTGACTTTTGGCTTAGGAAAGAATTTTTAATATTTTTGTTGCAAAAGTAAATTATCGTGTTTTGCACTCAGTGACGCAACATGATTTAATGTGTCAACTGTTAATCAAAGAGCATTTAGGTGTTTTTATATGGGATGTGTTTACAGTCCAAAATGTCAAATTCTTTCCAGGAAATGACCTCAGAGTAAAAACACTCCTCATTTCAGGTGTAAGTGCTCACCCAATACTTGTATTTTTCCAAAACAAAACTTAAAAAATAGTAAATGGTGAAGATTTTGGGTTTTAAAAATGTCACCTTAAAGACTCATATCAAATATCATAGACCTTTATTACATCTATTTTAAAACAAATATTCTCAAAAAATATTTACGACTGCGACGCATATGAACCAGACCTAGCAGCCCTGAAGAGGATATTAAAATGATAAAAATTAATTAGTAATACCATTTTAAAAATGCAAAAAATAAAGTCCTGTTTTAACCCATTAATGCCTAGCTGCAAAAAGGGTCTGAATTTCCCCAAAATGAACATTTCAACCAAATAATAGTGTTCAATTAGTATCTTGGTATTCTTTCAATTCGTTATTAACAGATTGCAGCACATAACCATTGTAAAGTGTGTTATGTAGCAGTTTTAATATGACCTTTATCAAGAATTACATCGTTTACAATCTCAAGAAAAAAGCTAAGTTTTCAAAGTCATTCCCAGCTTCCCAGTTTATGTTAATTGCTGATTTTATTTCTTCTTATAAAATGTCTTTTTAAATATTATATCGCAGGCAGAAAAAAATTTGAGTAAAACAAGTATGTCCCCTCTGGGGTCTATCGTAACTTTTGAGGGACGAGTTTTCTTTCCTTAATAAAACAATTATTTTTTACATAATATTTTTTTTAATTATTTTTCCTGTCCATTAAATACCGTTTGTAACCAGTACACAAAAAAATCTTTGGAGAAAAAAATGTCAGGCATTAATGGGTTAAAACGTAACCCCAAGATAAAATTTTCGAAAGTGCCAAACATAATCCACAAATTCAGGGCAAAATATGATAAATTTCCCTCTCATTTTCCAGTACAATTGATGCCTTCTGAATTTCACTGTTAAATTCACCAGTGCCGGCTTAGAGAAATGTCTTGCTAGTACTTCCCCAAATGCATCCTCCACCAAAATTACTTTCCTTTTCAACATACTTATGCGCCAGCGAGGAAAATGTCTTTTTATGCCCATATTTCAAGCTTTGCCACCTCAGGAAAGAAAAAAAAATCTTGCGAATTCTCCTCGGAAAATACAAAAGAAAATTTCCCAGCAATATAGAAAAGAAGTCGTTAATTTTCCCTGGCGCTTTCTATTCTTCCCATTGCGGAATGGGTTGCCTTTTGTTTCTGCTTTTGTCACCAGAGGGAGTTGTAGATGGCACAGTCGGATTTCAAGTACGATGATTTGTGATCATTTCCCAACGGGCTGGCGCTGGATTCCCGCCCTTTTCGAATGACCCGGGTCTTGTGCGGAGCATTCCTGTCTAGAAGCGAAACACGGTGCTCCATCATTTTCGGGAAATTTATTTGCAAAAAGCAACGGGTGATACGTCATGAGCAGTCCCCGAACTGATTACTCAAAATTTTTGATCGCAGACATTGCTGATCATGAAGACGAAATCAAGCGGAGGTTAGGGTGATCATCGTTCTATCAAAGAGTTCTCGGCACGTGCCAGTTTGAAAGTAGCAGATTAGTAGTGTAATTTTGATTACTTAATCAACTTTTAAAAATTGAATGCACTATTTAAATGCTGAACAGCACTGTGATACTGAAGAAAAAAGTTACGAACAAAGAGTTTTTGAAAATAGACAACTTCAATCTACAAAATGGGTTGAATCAGTTTACCTAAATAAGTGCGTATATTATATGCCTAACCAAGTTACGCAAAGTACCACAAATTGCCTGTGAAACTCCCCACAATAATTCATTCAACATCTTCCAGCTCAAGTACATTCATAAATAATTGTTCATGCATATTAGATGTTTGAAAAAACATCATTTTGATCAATTCAGTGATAATCTATTCATGTCTTTTCAACGAAGAGGTAAGACGAAAGAAAACAATAGTCGCAGTCTATTTATCAGCGACTTCTATTGTCTGGGCCAATCTTGTAATGGACGAAGTCCCTTTACGTGAGCTCAGTATAGAAGAATTTAATTTTAATGCAAAGTAAACACTTGCGCAACTAAAGATAAATGTTCTACAGATTTTATTAATATAGTATGAACATTTTTTTAAAGGAAAAAATAGTCCTTTTTATTCATTTCACAAAATAACCAGTAACGCTTCATGTATCAATATTGAATAATATTGAATTTAGGATGTGCGTATTTATTTACAAAGATTCAGTACAATAACTGATTAACTGAGCATCTTATGAATTGGATTATTGACGCTTAGTCCATTATGCTTACAAAACCACTTAAATAATCAATTTTATAACAAAAAAGTATCAAAATCTGTCAAAAAAGTTTTAAGACCGTATTTTTTCTAGAAAACGTACAATATTTACTCATATATTTTTGTCACTTTTTTCTAACCTTCGAAAAATCGTCTTTTGATTAATGGAAAAAGTTTTAAAATAATAAAATAACAAAACTCAGTGGCAGAAGTTTGCCTCATTATTTTATCGTCCGCGTTTACGAAACGATTTTTTATATTTTCATTTTTATTTTTTAAGGGGAGGAGAAAAAATTGTCAACCCTACCTCTTCCTTTTAAGAGTAATATCCGGCGGGAACGTGCTGATAAGAAATGGTGACATCATTTTATCAAAATGTTACCAAGATAGTTTTTATTTATCGTTATTTTTTTTACAAAGGAAAAAAACCAATGCATCATCGAAGGTTTCGACGTAAAAGTAACGGACTCGTAAAAATGTAGATAACAGTTAATGTACAATATCGTATTGAAATTTTAATCAGATCTGAAATTCTCGTGCGATATCAGACAGTACTATAAAATGCTGGTAGGACTTCCTATGTATATTGTGTATTATTATAGGAATACTTTTGGTAAATACATAAGCTTTTAAAATGTCATTATAATCAATTTTAACGATATTTTCAAAAACAAACAAAAAATTATTAGTAATAAGTTGAAATTCGTGCATTCGATACGTTACATTGGTAGCCCATTATTATTTCTTTATTTCTTCATTTCAAATGAATTATTGTAAAACCACTTTCTGATGCAGTTTGAATATGACTTAATAATTAACTAGCATTTTTAAATTAACTTTCATAAAATGTTGCAAAACTTGTAATTAGTTATAAATTTCGTAAGCAAGTGCTCAAAAACTTCAAAACTGTTTAGCATAACCTTCTTTACTTAGAAAAAAAGTACTAATACAATAATTAACGGTGAGAGTTCAAAAATTACTTGGTAGTATTATTACTTATTCTTTATATTATTACAAAGAATCTTTCTACTAGAAATAACAAGAATGTGTTTTGTTACGTTTGAATATAGTCTTGCACGTCAGGTACAAATTTTCAGTTTAATTATATTGGACTTGATTCTGAGCATAAAAATCCTTTTATTTATTTGTTTTTTTAGCAATGACAAAACTGCTATAGGTTTTCTCTTTGGACCTCAAACTTTGTGTAGTCCCTCTTTAAAATTGGCAGTTTGCCAGAATCTCGCGTTCACCGGCCTTTGGTTTCTACGAAGGATAGCATGGAGTGGGATTGGCGATATATGTTGAGTTGTCGGGTAACCAATGTAGCGTATGCACGTGTGTCACCTAGTGGGGTCCGATCTGCATTCCTTTCTGATGGAAACCGAGTGCTCTATGTATTGAGCCAAAATGCTTTGACCGCTCTGCGGATCGTGCAAAATTCGTCATTCGCAAAAATTCATTGCAATTTGAATTCGAGATGTCAAAATTCAAAATGTTATTTTTTACATTATTGTTGGTTTTTCAAAGTTTTTTTTGTAGTTTTTCGATGGAAATGCTGTTTTTTGATGAATATTTCAAATCATTTAAGAATATTTAAAGATGCCCTTCGTTGAAATAAGTTTAGAATATTTTAAGCACTTTTCGTTGTATTATTAAATAAGTAATGCGATTTTGATTCACCCTTGTTTTAAAACAAAAGGTAATATTTAATCAGTAAGAATAAATTGTACTTCATTAAGGAGAAAATTGTTCATTATTTTAGTAATGAGCAGTTTATGCTAATCCATAAAAATATTCAAAGTAAAGCGAAAAAGTATTTTAATTAAACCATTTTTACAACGAGAGTAAATAAATAGCAGTAATAGTTCTGAACTTAGAAAGATAAAAGAACAGAGATGTTTCTAAAAGAATATTCAGTTTTACACTAAATATTAAAAATAGTTAGCGAAAGAATCCCTCTTCAAGAAGGAAACTCTCCCTAAAACGTATTTAGCGTAAGTTAATGAGAATAAGCTGCATTTGAAAATGCATAATATTATGTGATGTAAGAAGAGAGCTTAATATTACTTGTATATTTCAAAGTTATATTAGTTAATTAAAATATTAAATCCCGCACAGTGATTATTATTTATCATATTAATTGCAAAAATTGCACAGAAAATGCATTATTATTTGTGTTTTAGACGAAAATATTGAAAAAAAAAAAAACACTTAAATATACTTAAATATTGTGAAACAATATGTGAAAATAATTATTCATGAAATTAAAAACAACGCTTATGGATTGATAAACTACACCAACTGAATCTCAAAATTAATGCTGGAAAAGTGACACATTCATGAGGTAACTGTCAAATCCGGCCACTCAAGGGTCCAGAACTTAATATCTCGCTCATTTTGAATTGAATTGGCTCCAACTTATGCACGTTCATTAGCAGACGTCAAGTGATTTTTTTAACTATTTCTTTTAGTTGTTTTACCGATGAAAGGCGATTTTACCTTAATAGGAGTAGAGGCACTGTATAAGGAAAACTTTAAACAAGGATTAACTCACGCAGTGTTGAAGACAAGAAAAGAAATAGAAAACTAAACAATGTCAAAAAGTTCTACTAAATTTTTGTAAAAAACATGGAAAATTCTTTTATAATATTAATATAAAATTGTATTTAACTAGTACAACTGATAAACGCAGAAGCATCACCAAAACAGCCAAGTTTACTTCAATGGAAAGATGAAAGATGAATCGTCATATTCAGGAAACTGGTAAGATTCGTTACTTTTTTTTTGGTATCTTCTGCGCACAGTTAGTGCGCATGTGTCTGTAGCACAAAATCGTATCCTCCAACCAATACTCCCATGCTTAATTAGGTGAATTGCGTTCTAATTGGGATTCGGTACACGATAACATTTATTTTTTTTATTTCATAAACATAAAACCCTTTAAGAAAAATAAACAATTTTTTTTAAATAGTAAATTAGTGAACCACCGTCAGAACAATACACACTGTGAAATACAATCGAGTAATTTTGATTGAGATAAATTTTGCTACTTTGTAGTCAGCTGATCGAAAACTGCACTGTAATAATGCTTTATCATGAATTTAGCTTTCTGACAAATGTAAAGTCCCGATCAAGTGAATTTTTCTCATACACTATGAAAAATAGTTGTACTGTCTGATTGGGAAAATGGCTTTATTCGGTGCACTCACTGAATGTCACCGCAATAAGCTGAAATACATGTTACGTCAAGTAGTAACCTATGATTTTTGTAGTGTATAGCTAATTTATAAGAAATTCTCGAAAATGAATCATCATGCTTTTTTACACATTTCGGTAATGTAGAATATTTAAATATGGCTCATTCCAAGCCCGTCATTTAGGGGGGGGGGGGGTAGGGGGTCAATTGCCCCCCACCCCTGGCTTTGAGAAATCAATGTATTTACATATAAATGGGCGTGGTTTTTGATGTTTTCCGGTGAAATTGAACTGTGTTTGGACCCTCCCCCCCCCTGGAAAAACTTGAAAGGACGTCCCTGGCTCATTCAGGAAGATTAAACATTCAAGCTTTAACTTTCGAACATTTCTGTAAATAACGAACAAAGAACGTGCAACAAAATCAAAAAAATTAAGCACATACATTTTTTATAAAAAGTGCATATTGGTAGTAAAAAATAAAACTAAAATTTAAACAAGTTTTATGTTTAGTTATATGCTTGCAACGAAACTTCTAAACAATGCGATACATTTCAGTGAAGTATATTTAGTCACTATATAAATATGTCTAGCATAAAAGAAGAAGAGATATCCAATACATGCTAAGTTGCACTTGAACAATAATAAAATAAACGTCAATGTCATCAATAGGAATGATAATTATAATATATTAGTAGTCATACTGTGTCTCTAACGCGTGGAAACCTATAACTGTAAAATATTGTATGTAGACAGGTGTAAAATATCAAGCAAAGAATAAATCAGAAAACCATGGTTTTGTTTGAAACATTTGATGACTGTATTGTGCAAACAAAATTAAAGAGAAGAATATATAAAATCAAAGAATTTTTGGAGAAGAATGTATCGCAAAAGCTTCATCCCTCAAAAAATATTTCCTGGAGAGGTCTGTTGTTCCAGTTTAAGGTATGTACTTAAAAATGGATAGATAAAAAGAAAGAGGATACTATTTTTATAAATGAAAAAAGTAATGTGTGATATCTAACATATTTCAAAGATTTACTAAAAATATTTCTTCTCCATCTCATTATAGTACAGTTGCTTTATAAAAGTTATGACGATAAAGAGTAGCATCATGTATGCAACTACGTTTTGACTCGTTTTTAAAATATGACAGACGAAAACTTATCTTAAACTAAGTCGTAGTAAAATCAACTAAACTCTGAAAAATATACACTGTAAATAATTATGCTACTGAGCTCTCAGTAAAAGAAAAAAGAGTGATCAATATTTAACTGAAAGCAGAACTTTTTCTGACGATAAACACACCAAACGAAGCAGTAAAACTAAACTTAAGTTAAAAATTCACCATGTTCCTCCCGTTTCTTTATTGTAGTCGAAAGAACGTGTAAATATTTCAAACCGTTACTTTCCTCTATTCACCAAGATTTTTTTTTCTGTGACGCACTCTGAAATGCTTTTTTTTTCTGCTACAGGGATAGAGAAGCAGAGAAAACCTTTTCTGTGCTGAGATTGAGTTCAGGATATAAACATCGCACAGGAGAAAGAGTTTCAGACATATGCCATGTGACCCTTCCTTTTTGTTTGACTCAATTTGCAACTTTTTAGAGTAGAATAACGCTACATAAATGAAGTTTTGCTTCCCTCAACGAAGTTTTGTTTTAAATATTATCGCTAAAGTTATAGTCTCTAAGTAGCAATTCTGGACGAAAGTTAAAAACGAAAACATTGTTAATAAGCTTAAGCATGAACCGAAAAAAAATGCTTTGTACGAACAGATGTGGGCAATTCAGCGTAAATTTGAATTACACCATGCCAGTAATAGAACAAGATAAACTTATGATAAAATGAAAGCACGAAACAGTCGAAAAGGATATGAAGATTTATGCAAAGTTTTAAAGTAAGTAATGTAGCATTGTTATAAGTAAAAGTTAAAATACAGTGGACTCTCAGCCTCATTTATGCGCCTTTTTCACTTATACGACGATTTTCAAAGGACCCAGCACATTCCATAGCAAAACAATGATAGTATCGTTCGTTTATGCGTCGCTCTAAAGCTAAATATTTCACTTATGCGCCGAATTTTCTGTAAAATGTAAAACAATGTATTTATTTTCTTTAAAAAATAAGCATTTTTCTTCACTTTCCTCTTTAATCTTTCGCCTTTATTGCTCACGGGGGGAGGGGGGGGGCAGTTTCTTATTAGGTATGCTACAGTTTTTGTTTTCTCTTCATCATTGTATTTACAATGCAGTAATTGCCGAACCGTAGTAATATGTCCCTTTACAAGAGAAACATTCATTCTCTTATTAGAAACTATGTTGCATTTTAGTCCTTAAAAATAGGTCTGTTCACTTATACGTCTCTCTCACTTAAACGCCTTTTTCTGTTGGTCCCTTGGGCCCCTGCATAAGTGATAATATTTAATCTTAAAGAAACAAAGAGGAGAATTTATATATATAGAAAAAGCAGTTGTGTCAGAAATCGTAGAAAAGAAAGGAGCGAAGGAATTATGTCAGATGATTCGGAATCTAACGTTAGAACAAAAAACAAAAAAAAAGAAAGAAACTGAGTAATTTATATATTTACAAAATGAAAAATATTTAATTCACAGAAGGTAACTCAGATTCCAGACTGGAAAATGAAAAAAAAAAATGCAAAAGGAAATTTTATTCGGGGACGTCGATTTTTTAATTTTGAACTTAATAAAAATGACAAAAAGACAGCTGCAATTTTTGATGCACAAAAATATTTCATATATCAAAAATTTTATCAGCATATTTTTAATATTTTAAACTTTTTCATTTGCAATATATATACAACTGAAATTTCATCGCAAATGGAATAATAAAAATAAATTTAAACAATATATTCCGATACCTTTTTTTTTTTCAAGTGTTTCGCAATTTGTTTGAAAGAAAAAATTCGTCAATCATCAAAAGAAATGGAAAAAAATATCACAAAAATCAACGAGTTTCTCCTTTGCGGCAGCGACGTCACAAAATTGAACTCGGCCGCATCATGTTACTTGGACATACCATTACGGGCATCATCAATATGCGCCCCTATTAAAGCGTGTGATAAGAAATTCCCGCAGATTACGGCCGAGGAGCAATATTTATGGAAGATAATCCTCTGGAAGCTATCTTATAAATTCCGAGGAAGCGAGGAATCCCGCAGAGAAGACCATTCTAATGACCGTTATTTAGAGAATCGAGTTCTTATCGTCTTTTTTTATTCCATTTGGCGACGGGCATTAGGACCCAGATGAATGCTGGCAGCAGAGAATGTTTCTGTGAGGATGGAGAACATGGAGGGATCAAAGACATTATTCAAATTTGCTTTCGGTTCTACATCCTTGAAGAGGATTGTTGTTGATCCAAGCATGGACGGGAGGGAAAAAAATCTTGAAGTATACTTGCTATCAGTCATAAACCAAATCTTTTGTAGAAAAGAGAGGAAAAAAAATTCTTTTTTCAAGCTTTTTAACTGAGGAGTTTTATTGCCTAAAAAAATCGAATTCTTTAAAACCGTCAAATTGAAAAATTCGAACATGAGAAGAAAAAGTCATTACGGCAGATAATAAAACTTGTTTTAAAATGGTAATAAGAATTGGAGAAACAAGTATTATAGCTATTTCGGAAATACAAAAGATTTTACTTAAATTTCTTTTTTAACAATTTATATATATATACAGGGTGTCCACTCCTATCGTGGCCCAATAGCTAATTTCTAAACTGTTAGAGATAAGCATATAGTTTATTTAGGAAAAATATCTAAATTACGAAAGGAATTTGGGTCTATGATATGTTTTTCAAAATATCAAATTTTGAAAGAGTTACGAAATTTAAATTTTTATACAGCTCCCCAGTCGTATCAATCATGTTTAGTAAAACATTTTTGACACTGTAACGTTTAAAACTTAAAAAAAATCACTGTTCTACGACAAAAATTGACCGAGTTATGACGTTTTGAAAAATCAAGATTTTGAAGAATTTCATGACGTCATCGAGAGATCGCTTAAGGGACCGTATGCGAAATCCTTCAAAATCTTGATTTTTCAACAGGTCATAACTCGGTCAATTTTTGTCTTAGAAGAGTGATTTTTTTAGTTTTAAACGTTATAGTGTTAAGAATGTTTTACTAAACATGATTGATACGACTGGGGAGCTGTATAAAAATTTAAATTTTGTAACTCTTTCAAAATTTGATTTTTTGAAAAACATTTCATAGACCCAAAATCCTACCGTAATTTAATTTTTTTTTCCAAAATGAAAAATATGCTTATCTCTAACGGTTTAGAAATTAGCTATAGGGCCATGATAGGAGTGGACACACACTCACAATGCAGTGTTCAATCAACGTTTCTCAAGATTGCAAAGTAAAATTTTGGTAAAATATTTGGTATAAGGAATAAGTATTTGGTCATATTAGGGGCAATAAGATATGCGTTTTTTTACACATTGTCACCAAATCGTTTCGCATCACGAACAGCGTTATTTTTAATTCGCTTAAACATAATCTTATGTGTTTAATATAACCTATAATTGAGAACTGCTCCTAGACTTTAATGCTTATTTGTGTTTTATTGCTCAGTTTTGGGTAAAACGAATTATAGTGTTTCTGCCTGCGTAATACGTTTGTCACTCGCAGTCCTTCCCTAGTCCAGTGGTTCTATCAAAACTCAATAATTATTCGCAAAATGCAGTAAGATATGCAAAAGTGAAATATTTGTAGGTTTCGGTGTTCCAAGACAGGAGCATAAATAATTATTAGTACATCACAGAGAATCAGAAAACAATCAATGTGTTCCTTCTTTTTTCAAGAAACTTATGATATCTTGGCAGATACAACCATTTTGTAAAGCTATCAGGCCTGTGAAGAGGTATTTAATTATTTTATGCATGAGAGCACAGGAAAAGATTCACCATCATTCCGTCCAGAATTTGAATACTATGTCACTTGGAAATTGGAATTGTCTAGCAATAAACTTCTTTGTTTTAAATTATAGAAGAAAAGAAGCTGCTTGTGTACGGGTGGATATGTCCTTAATTCTTCCCAAGCAATGTGTTATATTTTCATCATTACTTCTTATTGATATTAGTCTTCCCCCTTAAAAAACTTGTACAAAGTTTTTTTCGCAAATAAGGGGTCTTTGAAAAAAAAAAAAAAACTAATAAGCAGAATAACAAGTTTAAGATTGCTAGAAAGTGTACTGAAAATAAAAGCCTTTTTTTTTCCTTACACACGAAAAAATGATTTTTGCTAAAAATACATTTGACAAATTATTTTACACATTATGAAAAAGTCTTCTAAATTGCTCCCAATAATGACTAATGAAATTTGCAAATTGCATTGCATAAACGATTGAAGCTTTTTCAACGGAGGAAGCAATATTAGTTTCAGGGCATCGCATACCATGCCATGCCATGTTAGCTATTCTTATGAATTTTAATCATCTAAATAATCTGATTTCATTTTTATAAATAATGAAAATTTTCTTTGAAAAATCTTTTATGAACGATTTTTTTTTCATAAATGGATTCATTGAAAACTGCTGGTTTTTTTCGACGTTTTAAGAGCAATTAAAAGCATTTAAATTGATAATAATAAGCAAGAAATAAATCTATACTAATAATATAAAGCTGTAGAGTTTGTTTGTTTATTTGCTTGAGCGCGCTAATCTCAGGAACTACTGGTTCGATTGGAAAAATTATTTTTGTATTGAATAGTCCATTTATCCAGGAAGGCTTTAGGCTATAGGAGTTATTGTTATAACTAATAATAATAATGTAAAAAATAATAAACTCTACGAAAAAAATTAGTTTCCTCTCTTCTCGAGAGATGCCGCTCATAAAGGGTATTGCTAAACTTTTGCAACTGTGGAGGCGCCCTATACATTCAATGGTTGACTATCAAGCAGTTTCTCAAACGGGGAGCTTATAGTTTGCACTCTAATGATTCCCAATGATTTGCCTTTTAATGGGGATTAGTTTCCACTCTTCTCGAGAGATGTCGTTCGTTAAAATTATTTTTTTTAGCAACTGTGTAGAGAGCGCTGGTTGACAATTGCTCTAGCCTCGAGAGTCTTGCCTCTTGCCACATGGCTCAGATCACGAAATGGTTTTCGTGTTTTTCTTTGATATTCAGGTATATATAATTTGTTTTGTAGGATTTTTCTATTAACTTTTGTCTTTCTTATTTCTGCATTGTTAGCATGCGTTCTTCATTTGTGGTTGTTCTTTGTAACTTTATTATTATAGTGTACCTCAGGTACTTAACAAAGCACATAATTTAAAACCATAGTATATTCATATAGGGTATTGTTTTCCTATTCTTTTGACTTTTTTTTCTTATGTAATAGGTAGGTAAGTAGGTTTTAAATGAGTCAAACCTTTTTTTTTGTTTTTAATGATTTAAGATAATTACTAATCTAAGTAAATAATATGATTCGTCATATTTTTGTAACGTTTTTACTATTTTGTATCATTGGTACTAAACACATAATTTAATTGCATAGTATTTTTATATTAGGTAGTGTTTAGTTATTCTTTTAACGTTTTCTTTTTCCTTATGTAGCACATATATTCGTTGGCTTCAAATGAGTCTAATTTTTTTAATAGTTGCATATAGTTACTAATCTAAATAAATAATTTGATTTGTCATGGTTTAGTACAACATGGGTACTTATCTAAACACATAATAATAGTGCGTGGTATTTTTATATTGGGTATTGTGTTGAATAGTACATTTATACAGAGGTAGCTCGTGCAACACCGGACGCACAATGCCAACCTGTCTACCATCGCAGAGCAAAACAGCTAGGCAACCCTTCAGCGCGTGTTTCCCTGTCGCCAGCGCCTTCTTCTCGCGCCAAAATCTAAACAAAGGAGAAAGAGGCTTTGTCGCTTTGTGCGGTGCGATAAGAGATATAATCCCGTTTTTTTGGAACTTCGAATTAGCAACTGGTTTTTTCTTCAAAGCATATTTTCTGCTCTAAAGCGGCCGAGAGAAGATTCTAAGATTTTTTTTTTTTTAGCAAGACACAATGGCGCATTCCGAAAAAGTTTAAAATCAAAGCTAAATATTTTTTGAATTTGGATGCGTTATATGGTGAAATAGTGTTTCGTTTCGGAATTTTAAACATGAAACATGCATTGAAGTATAGGGTCAACTTTTTTCTTTCCTTCCACGTTTCTTGAAATTTATTTACTACGTAAGGAATTTAATAATTTAAGAAATTCGCAATATGAAAAAGAAAATAATATAAATAAACATTTGACAGCAAACGTATTTGATTTAGATAGACCACCGTAAGAACAACTTAAAATTGTATACTATTAGAGTTTAATAATTTATAGATTTATTTGTTTCTTTTACACATGCTAAATTCTAATTGCTGAAGTGTAGTTAGACTCACTTTTCCAATTTCAAATTTATTAATAAATATTTCACTTCCACTTAGTTCTGCAAAAAAAATTCTGTAGCGTTTTACATTTCTTGCGACAAAATCCCGTACTTGGGTTTAAATAAAAGTAAATGTGTGCAACTTATTATGATAAGTGATCAAATGCGTCAAGAATTTTTAAATCAATATTTATCTTATGACCCTTCTTTGTGTGTTCTGTACGCTATTTCAGTGTTTGTGAATGCTAGTACTGTTAATTCACCTTTTTTTAGATTTGTACTCTAGGAGAATTGGTTCAAAGGAAATATTTGCTGGTGATTAGCAGCTAAACTATTACTGATTGCTTAGCAATAAATATTATGAACCATATGAGGGGGGGGGGCATATCTCAACATTATCAAAGAACTTGCAGGCAAGACATCAATCTTACTATTTCTTTTGTGTGTTTAATTTTAATCATTTTTCATTTTCAGTTGTCATTGGAAATAAATTATAATGAAAAAGGAATCATTGTCTATACCAGGGCTTCTTAAACTATGGGTCGCGACCCCATTTGGGGTCGCGTAGGAAAATTCTGGGGTCGCGAGATATTTTAATGTCAAATATTTATATATAATATTTTTATACCATTTTATAACATCACTAGAGTTGGCGGAATACAGTGGACTTGCAGCGTCTAGACACGCGTATTTGTTGAAGGTTTTGAGCTATTCGCGTTTGAATAATTCGTTCGAAATGTTTTCCAGTGTCGACAATTTTGTAATCGAGAAAATTCATTGTAAAACTTTTACTGCAAAAATTATTGTAGATCACTTAAAAGTGCGAGAAATACAGTTCCGGACACATTTTAAATTAAATATTAAATTCCAAAAAATAGTTTGGATTCAGAAGCCGTTTTGTATTGGCTTAAGTTAGATTGATCACCTGCCACTTAAAGCTGAAAAGAAATTTGCTTAGCTTTCGAGTGACTTAAAACTACAATTTCAAAAAAAAAAACCCTTGACTGAATTTTGGATCGGAACTAGAACTGAATTTCCCACAATCGCTGATATAGCGTTAAATGTACTTCTGCCATTCAACACCACATATTTATGTGAAGTTAACTTTCTCAGCTTTAACGCATATTAAATCCCAATATCGTTCAGCGTTAAAAAATGTTGAAGAGGTCTTACGTCCAGCAGTTTCAAACATTCCACAAAGATTTGATTTGTTATGCAATAAAAAACAGGCACATCCATCTCATTAATTTTTTTTTCTTGTACTTTAATTTAATACTTACCACGCAACTACTTGAATATATTCGAGAGAATTAAGCCGGTCAGAATCCACTTTTATTTTTGAAACTATAATAAATACAAATTTATAATTTTCTGCGCAATTTTTAATTTTAGATTTTTGTTTGTTTCAAAACGAATTCTAAACTTATATATTTTCACTAGCAGAACCCGGCAGACGTTGTTCTGCTTAGATGTATATTTCGTCTCCACATGGTGTTTGGGATGTAAAAATCTATAAAGCGTTGTTGAAAATAGGCATGATGAAAGATTTTAAAAAATCTAAATGAAGCAAAGTTAACTTCTCATAAAGTTATTCAATTTTCAGAAAGTCTATTCAATAAAAAAGTTCATTTTCCTTTAATACTATAAAACTATGTTCTACATAGGGGCCTTACCCACCATTCCGTACGTCGTTAATAATTTTTAACATTGCGGTTAATGACAAATATTACGAACTTGAAAAAGCAAACACCTTAAAAAATATGGTAGCATTTGAGTACTGTCATGCAATAATATGTTTGTCTGAGAAGGAAACATATTTAATCAGGTATTTATCATACACACGTAATTTTTTCTACTCCCGAAAACAAAAATAGTTGCGTAGCAACGCGCCTTGGAAAATTTCAATTATTGAAGGTTCTTGGCGCTATTTAAAAAGTCGCCAATTTGGTAGCTAATTTGGGATACCTTGGATAATTCTGAACCCCTATCCTTTCATAAATAAAGAAACTTACGTGTTATCACTTTTGTGAAAGAGAAATTGTCGCCAAATGTTGAGGTATTCTCTATGAAGCTGATTACTTTTTTGGCAATCTGAAATCAATTTGAATATTATATTTGGCGCTAAAAGTACACCATTCCTTAAGGCGTTAAAATAATTTCCAACATTGCGGTATATCATAGCAAATAGTTTGGACATGAAAACGAACCATTGATTGGATGTTTGGCGAGAAAATATAGTAACATACTCTGATTGAAAACAGCAATAGGTATAAAGAGCAAAATAGTGTTCGCGTGGAAAATAATGCATGCCATCTAAGCCTCTACAAATCTAAAGCAGTTCCGAAATATGAAACTGAATCTCATTTGTTTTTAAAAAAAGATTAATCTATTAATCAAATACCTTTTTTATCCTTTATACTTGAGATAGTTATTGGGAAAACTTCCATTATTGAGGGTTCTTGGCGCGATTTAAAAGATCGCCAAATTTACGGTAGCAAGCAATTCCAACTATCTGCCAGAGAGTTGAGTTGATACACTAAATACTCGATTGGATTGATGAAAGCCTTCGAAAATGGAGTCTTAAATTGAAATTACAAAGACAGAATCATGTCTAAAATTGAGATAAAAAAATAACTACCCATCGGATTTTGTTGAAACTGGTCTCTAAACCTTCCCAGTACCAAAAGGAACAAACGGTGAAAGTTTCGGTCAAATCTCCCGGGTAGTTTCTGAGATCTTAGGGAACACACACACACACACACACACACACACACACCAACATTCATTTTTATATATATAGATATGCATATGTATATTGTTACCTATTAAATAAATCATCAAAAAATATTAATTTATTTTTTTTTTTATATTTGTATGGGGTCGTCAAGGAACTCGCAATCATAAATGGGGTCGTGAATGACAAAAGTTTAAGAAGCCCTGATCTATATAATTACAATCAAACTACTTAAAAACATTTTGATACAAAATTATATTTTCTAAAAATCTGATGAAATTTGTGATCAAATAGTGATTATTAAAACTAAATATTCAATGCTTTTTCGTGGAATTCCAAATGATCAGTTCAAAATTATAGCATGGTATACTTGAAACCATCAAAGGATTTATAAGTTTCTTTTTTTTTGGATACGCCATAACTGATGAAAGGACAACATGAAGATGTTTAGGTTTTCATTTATTTTGCAGAAATTTACTTGAAAATGATAAAATACAACATTATAGTTTGACATATGTTCGGTCTGTTTTCAAGAGTGCATTGCAATATAAACATTATAAACCATGTTTTCACAATATTGACATCAACTGCAAGATACATTTTTAATACATAAACAAAACTGAGAGCAATCTAGTACTGAAAAGATTACTCTAAAAAAAAATTTTGCTTTTTTTTATTTAGATTTCTATGCTTCCAAACCTTGTAGAGACTTTGAAAGAAAATCAACACAAAATACCATCGAATGGTTGTCAGGAAAAAATTTAAAATTCTGGTGACTATTAATCATTAGATAGAATAACATTCATTTATTTATTCAATGTCCTAGGTCATGTAAAGGTCCATTTCGCTGGTTTAAATTTATGTTTTTTCTTTCATTACTTTTTTTTTCATCAACGCAATAATTGGGCATATCGTCGCTTTGGAAGAATAACGCTGCAACTCAAAAAAGCGCATTTTTCAGGAGAGCAATTTTTAACTTTTCAGAAACTAACTTCTATCGCGCTTGTGCTCAAAACTATTGCGACTATTTTAATGAAACTAGCATTAAAAAAACCGCATTTTAATCTCTTTTCTAATGTGGCATGATTGACTTCAATGGCATTTTAACTAATGACGTAATTTTAATTTGACGGATATTTTTTTTTTATAATGACGGATATTTTTGACACTTTTGAGTTGTAACCATGTTCATCATAAAGAGCGATTTTTTCTGAACAAAATGATATAAAAATGTCATTTTTCGATTTTTTTGAGTTGCAGCGTTGTTCTTCCAAAGCGACGATATGTCACGTATAACGCTGGATGTGTCAAAATAATTTATCTTTTAAGACTATTTTAACGCGCGCTAATCATTCGCCTACGACAATAAAATAGCGAGCGAACGGTGAAATTTAGGGAATTGCGCCAAATGCGAAACGAGTTTGATATGGAGCCAAATGCGGCATCCATTCCTTCTCCTTGCTCTGCGATGGTAGACAGGTTGGCATTGTGCACCCCGGACCACGCAGCTAGTACAACATCTATATACATAAAAGACTACTTTTGAAAACGTATGTCCGGGGTAATCTTCCAAACTACTGAACCGATTTTAACCATTTTTTCACCGTAGATAGCTACAGTAACAGGGAGCAGGATAAGCTAAAATTTATTTCTAAAAAGCTTAGTTTAAAAAGTTATTATGGAAAACAGTTAATTTTATGTCATTTCCCCATTAAATGATTAAATTTTCAACCCATTGTTGCAAAAATTTGATGCCATGCAGCAACAATATTGATTGTAATCATATTGAAAATTTTGAACCAAGGCTTCTCCGGAGTAAGTATGGAATTTATTGCCTTCTAAGGATTTTTATATTTATCTGAGCCAACAATCGCTAACGGGTGAAATAAAAAAAAAAAATTGATTTTGGCAATAGTTAGAAAATGGAAAGTGTTTATAGTCAAAAAAATTTCTAAATTAGTTACATAAGATGTTTTCACCTCACCAATGTTGTCACGAGGATAGAAACTAATAATGGGACTTATTTAACGAGCATTATTTGGAAATGGTTAATTTCAGTGCGATTGATACTGTAAATATATATTTATTTTAATATACCAAGCTTATAACATTTCCTATTTACTCAAACATTATTTGTAGCTTGCTATTTTTTTTGCTTGCATTATTTTTTTTATAGTTTATCCATAACATAGCCATTGTTTACAGAAGTAACCATTATGTTTATAGATATGCACTTTAGTGTTGGGAAATTTATGAATGAG
Source organism: Uloborus plumipes (assembly GCA_038373865.1). Classification (NCBI taxonomy): domain Eukaryota; kingdom Metazoa; phylum Arthropoda; class Arachnida; order Araneae; family Uloboridae; genus Uloborus; species Uloborus plumipes. The sequence continues at coordinate 97,815 of JAXGGA010001690.1, forward strand.
TTTCACTTAACCACCCTACACTCACAGAAACCCGGGCAGGGCCGGGTACCCGGCTAGTAAAATTTATAATTCGTATTGAAAAAAATGATTGTAGGTGTTTCTAAAAAATGTTACTTCTGAAAACGCTTTTAAATATTTCTTATTTTTTATCATCAAAAGTGATTTAAAAAAATCATTAATTTCTTAGCTTGGGAGCAAAGAATGCCAAAAACAGGCACAAGGAACAATCCCTAATGTCCTTAATTCGCTCAGAAATCCAGTCACAGATGCTCCTTTTGTCCTGTTTTGTCATGAATAAGCTCTCTGTTCACTGACCTGAATGATTTGGTTCTTTTTTTTTCGTAGAATAACTGCGGATTACCGACAAAAGACGTCAGAGTTTCACTCAGATATTAATAATTAGCAGGGGTTATTTTTAACGCCATCAGGCTTACTTCTATGTTGGGATAATTTTGGTGCTTACAGTAAAGTTTTTAAAATTTTCTTTTGAAAGCACTTTTTGCTTTGGCTTATGTCATTATTTCTTGTAAGATAAGATTAATAGAGGAAATATTTGAGTAAAATAAGAAATAAAATCGTGTTAACATTGTGCATTCTACTGAAGGCAGGCATACAAATATGTACATAAGTAAAGAGAGAGACAAAAGGGGGGGGGGATCCCATGGCTAAAGTTGAAGTTCAATCGGGAGAAGTCCCTTAAGCAATAATAAAATGGCCACGCATTATGCGTATTTCCTCTGTTCCATTTAATAACTATGATATTTTGTTTTCGGAAATTTCATTTATGAACAAGACAACGCAAGAACGATTTACAAAAGAAGGAGAGGATATCACACACATTACTCAAGTGGAAATCCCGCTTCCACTAAAAGTAGATCCACAAGGCATGGAGGCACTAGAATACATCATGGAAATTCTGGGGCAACTACGCCAAGCTTTTTGACTTTCAATCGCCTATCTTTCAGTGAAATCAAAATCTACATTTTAACTACCGTTAAATTCCCCTTCCCTTTTTGTATCACCTTTCAAATACGAATAGGATGACGAACAGAAATGAGTTTGAAGTTTGTGAATGGAAAAGAAAAAAAGCTACGGCCTTCTTTCATTGTGAAGGAAAGGACGATGTTTGAATGTAATTATTTTCTAGAAAATACAAGTAAACTCCCGTGCTAAGCACAAGTGTCGTATCTGCCAATGTTATTAAGACGGAGTTGGTGTCAACACAGGTGGTTCTTTGTACCATATTTTATCTTACTACAATGTTTTATGGTCACTTGTGCTTTAAAAATATATATATATTTTTTTTAATCTGAAAAGTAGCATCTGAATCAAATGTACAGAGGTGTAAAACTACCACACTTTGAGATCAAATGCAAAGACAACTTCTGTATTTAGCACTGTAGTAGCAAAACGAGTTGCCTACAAGTAGTTAATCTTATTTCCATATTGGACTATTTTGATGAATCTTTACTCTAAACAGGTTAAATATTTTTTTTATACAAATCTTTCTCTGTAATCTGTAATTTTTACATATCTGAATAAGATAATATGTTCGTTCTATATCCATATGAAACTTCAAATAATTGTTTCTGAACATTGAAATGAGTAAGTTGGTTCAAAGTACCAATTCTATCGGATCATTAATGTTCTAATGTACCACATGCAAGGGATATTTTGTAAATTTTTGGCACAGCTTCATTTTTTTTAATGTGTGCATACACTTTACATACAAAGTAAAATATTGGTTATTTAGTGATAAAATTATTTCTCTTGTATCATAAATAGTTGTACTGAACATAGTTATGAAAAGCAAAAAAAAAAAAAAGCTTGCTTGCCGGAATTAGCCTCCCCGTAAAATGTAGCTAAAATGTTTATTTCTAATTGTTTGAAAATGTGCTTTCAGGGAACCTAAAGAGTGAAAGAAAAATAAAAAAAAAAAAAGATTTTTTTTAAAGGGAAATTAATACTATAAAAAAAAAGTATGTAATACAATAATTGCAAGCACCAAGGCCCCAAAACCTTGAAACAAAAGACATTCGTCAGAAGTTAATACTGCAATACTGGGGGGATCCTTCTAAAATTAATTGAATCTTCAACTTCTTTTAAGCTGCCACTGCAGAACCCCACGTCAACATTTTAATGGTTTTACTGTCAAAGCATCGTTAAAACTTTCAACAGAAAAAGAATATTTTGCGAAAAAAATTCCAAAGCAAGAGGAAAATTTCTTCTCTTAAACATACGCGGCAGAGGAAAAGGGAGTAGAGCTTTATTCTATTGTGACGTGAACGAAGATTGAATTGGCCACAGTTTCGTCGACCATTCGTCTTTCGGTTCCAATTGTGTTTCCCTGGGATGTTATAGACAAGCCTTCCCCAACTACCGCATTTAATAGCAGAAATAAAGTAAGACGGAGCACTGAGGAATAAAATAAATAGCGTTGACAGTCATGAATGTATCTTTAAATCTAATTTTTCAGCAAAAAACTCGAAGGTTTGAGGGAATTGCCTGCTGAGAGGACACTGAAGGAGAAGCTCTTATATGAAACAATATCTTATAAGTAATTCCTTATAAGGAATCTTGAGCATGATTTGTTTTATTCTTGTAATATTTTAGTGCAGTTGATCTGTTAAAATGTTATATTTGACTATGATATAAAATTTGAATATTATTTGAAATTACACGTACAAAAAAAATCAAATTATATGTATTAAAAAATTGTTTTTTTAAATCATTTTTTATTACACTTTATTTACATTTTTTTTATATTTTAATAAACTTTTAGGCATGCATTTTTATTCAGTTATTCATTTTTTCATAGTATATTTATTCATTCATTTATTCTTTTATTAAGACGAAACTATCCGCAGTTTTCTTTTTTAAAAGCAACCCTCAATGCCGGATTTTTTTAATTATTATTATTATTTCTCTCTTACTCTCTCTTTCTCTCGTTTTTGAAAACTTTTTCCATGTGATAATTTTAAGCTCTTTACAAAATAGTTGAGCAATTTTAGGAAATAATCTATTTTACGCAGCACCAGGACGTTTGTTAGGAATGGTAGGAAGTGTCATCTTTTTTTTTTTTTTTTAAATCATTAAAGCAATATTTTTAAAATGAGGTTTCTCCTTAGGTGGGACGTGGTCCTCCGACTTATGGATACCCTATGCTCCTTCCGGTTAACTTAGTACTGATACCAACAATAATGATGATGATGATGTCGTGTCTACGGATTGTGCTAAATATTGTCGAAGGTCCGAAGGCAAGCATTACTGCAGCGATCTTGAAACTCGGTTTGCTACCAGATAGAGATCTCCTGAAAGAGATCTTCTACAGTCCTGAGGCACCGATGCCAACAATAGATAGTTTAATTAAATGCAGTGAACTTAAATCGCAAGTAATAAGCAAGATGAATATTTTTCATTTTAAAATATTGATAATATTTATTCCTTTACGTAATTAAAACCATTATAATCACGTTTCTGAAGTATAAACACTAAAAATGTCAAACATCAACTTATCAATCAACTTATAGAAGGAAATCCATATACTTTGCTATCATATGATTTAAACGTTTTCTTAAAAGCAATATTTAAGTACTAAAATAAGAAATAGTTTTCCCCAACAGATATATAATGCACATCTCAAACTTCAAGTGCTTCAACTCTGGCACCCGCATCATTTTATTTACTTAACCCATAAAAACTGTTAAAGCCATTAATCGTTCGGTAAAAAAAGCCCTTGAAATATGATTGAAATGTGAACTGTCGATTTATTCAAGAATTTCATGATACGCTCATTCCCTTATCAAAACTCGACTGCGACTTCTCAATGAGATCGGTCTTTCGAAGAAATCCTCGGACAAACTTCCCTTAACTAAACTCGTTTCTGCGACTTTTTCCCTAATGACCTCGTTACTCTTTCTCGGTTTGTGCTTCAATAAGATAAAGAGGAGGACTTCTTTCTCCAGATTAAGAAAAAGGAGACCGAAGGCAAATAGTTCGGATTACCAGGGTATCTCCTTTTCAAACATTCCCGCATCCCGCCGAATGTTTCCCTTTGTTTAAATTCTAATGCTTATATTAAGAAAAGAGGAATAAAGTTTGAAAACCTTTACTCCGAGGTCTTCAAACCGAGGTCCGTCTATTTAGTTCGTTTATAATAACTTTAAATGTATCATAACGTGATTGTTACCAAAACGTTATTTCTGTGTATACTTATTATGAGACTGTTTTGAAAGATTTTTGAGAGAAAAATTAAATAATCAAACAAAATGATTAAAAAAACACTACTTTTGAAGTTAAAACACAAAAGTTTTCATAAAATTCAAAGATAAATTCCGCTTTATTTTGCTCATGCAGTGGTTAATTTTTAAAGGAAGAAGTCATTGCGAAGAAAGGCTTTGAATCGAATCTTTTTTACGTTTCATAAGAAGTAAAAAAAACAAGGCAGCGTAGAAACAACATATGACAATATCTATCTTCACACAAAGTTTTCATAAAATTTAACGCCTAAACTAGCTTTGCTTGGCTTATGCTGTGACTCAGTATTTCAAAGTTCGAAATAATTGCAAAAATGGGATTTTATTCCAGTATGAACCTACATTTCCTAACATGTTTAAAAAAAAAAAAAAAAAGAAAGCTCAAAAATAAAAAAAATTACAAAATAAATACCAGAAAGACGGGTAGACTATTGTGTTCCTATTTCCGTTTATAGATCCAATTTTCTCATTTGCTTTTTTGGCACGAATGTAAACGCTTAACTTCGTGCTTGCAATTTGAATTACAAAACTTAAATAGAAGAGGAAGCTAATCAATCCGTTTTAAAAATGCTATGGGGAACGCAAATATAATTTTTAGACTTAAAATTATGCTTCACTGGACCACGGCTTCTTAACCGGTGTTAAGACCATAACAAGGGGATTATAATGAGGGTCATGGCCTCCTCCTAAACTTACGACAATATTATCTATTCATCATTACTGTATGTTAAAAACTATAACTTAAGAATGACGTAAACGATGGATAAATGTAAAATATCAAGCAAATACATTGTGTTCACAAATACTTTATGAATAAAATGTACTTTTCTTGTACAATATTTTGAAGTTGTTTCATAGTTGTTTTTGTAAATATTAGAAATAATACTTTTTTTCATTACTTCTGAACTTAACAAATAAAGTTTATGTCCTATTTGTGACAGTATTCCTATTTGTGACAGTATTCCTATTTGTGACAGTATAAATTTTTCTCACCCACTGCTCTATTTTTAGCATGGCTTCCCTCCTAAAATGCTATTCTGTATCCGCCCCTGTCTTAGTTACATGGTAACTACAAGGCGTGAAAAAATGGATATACGATTTTTAATAAAACTTTATTATAAATATATTTTCTGTTGAATAAATAAAAACTATATCAAAATTGTCATTAGAGAAGGATAGTAACCCTCCTAAAATCGCTAGTGACCCTATAAATACTTATGAGCTCTATGACAACAGTTCTTAAAATCCATAACACAATCTCGAGGTCGATCCGTAAAATATCTTTACTTGAGAGAGGACAACAGTCTCTATAAATCCCCATGAGACGGATGACAACAAGTTTTAAATAACGTCAGCGTCCCCGTTAGAAAGCAGATAAGAAAATAAAGATTCCAGTTCTTAAGAAGTCTCATCAGAAACAATAGTCCTTAAAACTCGTCGTAAAAAAATGCTTTCTAAAATTCCCCATGACGATAAAGACATCAGTTTCTAGAAATCCTAGGCAGAATAACTGTAGCAGTTTTCAAATGAGATCAACCGGCCCTCTTAAATTATATCGACAATGAAAATAGGATTCGTACGCAAACATCTTGAACATATATTTTTGAAGTTATGATTTCTTATGTAAGAAATACATTTTAGTATTCAACCCATAACACGGTGCAATTAGAGTGCTTGATTTCATTACTAGAGATAACCCAATATTTGAAATTAAACTGCAATAAGTTAAGAAATACCCGTTCGAAGATTATATTTGAGCCATGTTTTCAGTTAGAATTTTATTTTCTTCTTAGAAAAACCTTTTGAAACTATTTTTAAATTATTATTTGTCTAAATACAAACTATTTAGTAAAGACTTAAATTCCTTAACATGCGCTGGACAGCAAATAAGTTTATATGTACGTATTTTAAAGCAATAAAATGCATAACTCAGGTCATTTGACTGAATTAGTGTTGATGATCCCTTTTGTCAACATCGTTCGCTCTGTACTTGAGAAGCTGAAGCCCGCTCTTATCTGAGCGCAAGTTTCCTGCAAAAGTAAAATAAAAACTGCGGCTTATCTCCGCATGCAGCCATCTCCCAAGTGATTTGTGAAACGGACCTCATAAAGTGGGATTCTTCCCTTTTATTAGGGAATCGTCGGTCATTGAAAGTGGCACTAAAATAATGGCTCACTTAGCACTTATCGCCGGCAATAATGTTGTTAAAACTTATCCGAGATTAGGGGGAGCTCCTCTTCGGACAGAGCGCTGCGGAACTGTTTTGGCAACTGCCATATCGCTGAATGACGTGAAATGCCGCTTCAGGGTTTATGTCCCAATCGGTCATCGGCTACGTGCTCCCGGGTTTTATTTTTCCCGGGTTTTGGAGACTCAAGAAACCGTTAAGGATAAATTATTTTTGGAGATGAGAGAGAAGTTTCGGGGGAAAACGTCGAGTTGTGGGATTTCTTTCTCGTGATGCTACCAGAGAATCAAGTTACAGGTTTAAGAGATTTTAATGACTACATGAGATGACCAGAGTAAGATAACGTATAGGACAAATAATCTATGAACCTGCATATTCAATAATGGGGAAGAACATTGTTTTCTTCCTGCATGCTTCCCGTTTAGGCCAAAAGGGGAGCAATTGTTACGAAATATTTAACTTTTTTTATATTATTATTTTTTTATTATGTTCTGCCATATCGCTGAATGAAGTAAAATGTCGCTTCAGGGTTTATGTTCCAATCGGTCATCGGTTACATGCTCTTGGGTTTTATTTTTCCTGGTTTCTGGAGACTCAAGAAACCGTTAAAGATAAATTATTTTTAGAGATGAAAAAGAAGTTTTGAATTTTTCGGGGCAAAACTTAGAGTTGTGGAATTTATTACTCGTGATGATACGAGACAAGCACGTTGCAGTATTAAACGATTTTAATGATTACACAAAACGACCGATTCAAGATTACGTATAAGATAAATAATATATGAACTTGCAGACTCAATCACGGGAAAGGAAAATCAGAACATGGTTTGTTTTTCATGGTCAAATCTTGACTGCACGTATCCCGTTTAGGCAAAAGGGACTCTATTGCGAAGTCCGCATCATCATATATTTATTTCATAACTTGTCTTTTGAATTGCGATTCATTTTACTTACTTTTTAATTTTTCTATTTTTTTTACATGCAATTTTCAAGTCCCACAAAAACATACGTTAAATATTTTACTAAATCCTCTTGGAAAAATGTCCTGTGCACGAAATCCTTCTATAACAAAGATGGTTTGTAGCCCTCTTAATGTTTCTGACAGTATAATATTAATCTCTCTTTAATATAATCTGTTGTCTGTACCGTTTTCACAACCTCTGTAAAACATTTTTGAATGATTATTGTTTCATGCCTTTTTGCAAAGACAGTAATTTACATAAAACTTTAGGGAGAAAAGAGCAGTTAAAATTGTTTACATCTAAACTAAAAGTATTTTTCTAATTGTTACAAAATTTTGACAGCCAAAGAAACTCGGTGCCTTCAAAAATCGAGGCGTTACTTAATGAAAAATTCTGGTCTGGAAAAATATGTCTTATTAACTTAATTCTCAGTTTTTTAGTTAGTAAATTTTTTACTAGTATATACGTGTTTCATTCCCCCATTTTCGTTTTATTCCACACAATATAGTTGTTGTAATTTATATGTCAATGTAAATTGTCTATAATGTGCAAATAATGTAGGTGAAAAAAAAAACTGATTAACCTAAAATACACTGGAAGTGACGAGGAAATATTTCTTGGTGGGGGGGGGGGGAATCATACACTGCAGTTATGCTATTCATTAGTGTGTTTGTGTTTTTTTGAACGTTAGTTAAAATAAATTAAATATCCGAAAAGGGAAACTTTCATTTATGAACATGTATAATTTTTAGAAACATGGAGCAATTAACAGGCTGCAGCATGTAATTGCAAAAGCTTTAACTTTTCAGAAACGAATTTGAGTCATTCGTTTTTAAATTCATTTTTATACTGTACTTCCTCGTCGTCAGACATTACAAAATGGCTAATTGAACAACAAATTAATCTTTGCTACCAGCCGGAAAGTTTATTATACTTGAATCTTCAGAAATTACGCATGCCCCATTGTTCCACTTACGCTCTTGGTACTTATCATATCCGGGGGATGAAATCAGAAATTAAAATCCAAAACACTAATTTCGAGCTCCCTTCGGTGGCTTCGGCTCAGCTGACGTCACAAATCACTCTCTCTCGCATTACGCACAAAGGGCGAATCGAATCGAAGAGTAATGCCCATAAAACAAGACTCCTTCTGCGAATCCTCAAATCATTCGGAAATTGCGACTTTTGAAATAACGCCACTTATTACCGTTGAACTCTCGTCTCTATGGCAACGAAAGGCCTACCGGGAGATAATAAGCCGTTTTAATGGGCAATTATGCCGACTTGGGCATTTTTAATTTGCTCAAAAGATGCTCGATTTTGGATGACTTGGTTTAGTCACATATTTATGATATGGTGCTGGAGTAGCAGATTAATGTAATATAGATCAACTTTCCGCCGTAAAGCAAAAGTGGCAATTTCAAGTACGTACACTTGAAATGAGAGAAATCTAATTATTGTTCCACCAATATTTAAAGAGATATTCCCAGTGTATGTAAAAGTGTATTTTTATCAATGGTTGTTTATGCAGAATTTTCGTTAAAAATTTCCGGCTTTATAATTGTTGCATTAAATAAATAATTTTGTTTGGAACACACATATATCAGAAAGTTTAAAATAATTTTTTTTTAATGTTAGTAAAAAATATGTTTTTTAATACAGAAAATATGTCATTATGTTTTTTAATGTTTATTTGGTAGGATATTTTTTAATATATTTTTGAATAAGGGCCGAATTCAAATGAAACACCATTGCAATCGCTTCGAGGCGATCGCAATAGACCAAAATTGCAATCGCTACTGAAAGTCGAATTACATTGGAATCGCATCTCGTAGCGATTGTAACGTTTCACTTGAATCCAAATTTGGGAGTTCGCGATTGCACTGGCCTATCGCATTATTCTATCGCATATTCGCATATCGCTCTTCGCACTGGCCTATCGCATATTCCTGCCTAAGGCAGGAATTTAAGTGAAACACGGACGATCGCAACTCACCAATGCAATCGCATTTTCCCAAATTAGGATACGTTGCAATTGCTACGAGATGCGATTCTAATGTAATTCGACTTCCGGTAGCGATTTCAATTTGCGATCGCCTCGAAGCGATTGCAATGGTGTTTCACTTGAATTCCTGCCTAAGACTCATTAAAAAATGCTGTGAATCTTCCCTAAATTTAAAATGCTCAGTATGTATTATATTTTTTGGAGATGTTTTATTTTCAACTCAGTAGCAGCTTATAGTTTGCTTTTTTTCCCCTCTTGATTTAGAATTTTATCCAATTTATCTGCTGCTTTGTTTTTACACTACATTTTTTAAGAATATTTTCAGTAAACAAGTGCATCCCGTGCAACATACGTACTACGCAATGAACAGTATTTCCGAAACAACAGATCCCCACGAATTCGATTCATATTAACTCGAAACATTCAAAGTGTCTGGTATTCCCGATGAATCCCGAGGCCATTTCCATCATCTTCGGCTGCGATCGGAGAATTCCGAGTGTTCCCGACTTCGATATCCAATAGCCGATGACGTTGGTCTGAGCGTGGCGAAAGGCTGCATTCGCGATGACAGAAAATGAGTTGTTCCGCATCAAGGCAGGAATGATATCTTCAATCAGTGAGGATAAATTTGTTAAGTATCGGGATAAGTGGATAAGGCAAGATACGCCGATCGATTGCTGTTGGGTGCAACAGATTTTTGTATGCAGAGGACGAGTTTCGTTTCAGAAAGAAAACCAACAGAAACAATATCTTGAAAACATTCTGTAGAAAATAAGGACGTTGTTTAAACAGATTTTTCAGATTAATTTATTGGGTGAATTTGAAAATGATATGTGCTTGCATGATGCGAACTTGTTTATTTCGTTTGAGTTAAGTATTCAAACTACATCTGCATTTTATTCTATTGTGAATACGTACCAAAATTTTGTGCATGCTTGTAATTCAATCTCTTAACACCTCATCCTTTTCACAACGATGAAGTTTTGATCAATTTGCTATTTTTTGACACTTTTATTTAACATTTTTGGTGAAGTTTTATCTCGCTTTCTGCTAATAAACTAAGAAAAAAAATCCCAATTTTTTTTTCATAAGGAACAGTGATTCGGGAAACAATAACTAATTTTTGTGCACCCCCCTTCCCTATCGTTATTCTATAGCCATCTCCATTTTAGTTGTGGGGTATCCTATCCACCTCTGAACTAAGCACTACCATACAATGAAGGTGAGGAGACCCAGTTAGCCATTTCTCTGCCATGCAAGATTCACCAAATTTATGTACCTTTTTCTCGGAAATTGTAAAAGATACCGTTAAAAATTACTGAAACCTGTTAAAATAACATGTTTTACATACTTCAATGCGTCATTTTCTCTCTAAGTGCATATAAAAATATACATTTAGTATTTTACTCAAAGCCACTTTTAAATTTGCATTTTTGTTGATTTTTGACTCCATAAAAAATATATTTATCAATGTATCATCAAATCCTTGTGTAAAATGAAACAACAGCAAAAAACTCCACAACGAAAGCGTCATTAAAAAATTGGACCTGTAAGTTTGATTTTTATTGAAAAAAATTAACATGAACATGAAAAATTCAGATTTCAAGAAAAACACATTTAAAAATTTCATTTATGTGATGAACAAGGTAAATGCTTTTGATTTTTTTTTTTTTTGAATATAAAAAAGTGTGATATATGATTGGAAACAGGGCCGTCATTTCAAGTTTTTTCAGGGGGGGGGGGGGGGGCAAAATGTCCAAACACAATGCAATTTCATCGGAAAATATAAAAAACAACGCCCACTTATATGTAATACACTGATTTCTCAAAGTCATAGGGGGGCAATCGAACCCTCCCCCCTGACCCCTATAAATTGCGGGCCTGGCTGGAAATATAAAACTTTTTGATGATAAAAAAGATTAAAAATTGAATTATGGTCGAAATTACGTTAGTGATCCCCAGAGTTTCAGAAAAAATATACTTATATAATCAACCAGGATGTAATATTACGCTATGTACAAGAGGCAAAAATACTTTAAAACAATAACTAGAGTGTTATCTGCTTAATATTTCTATAAAGAAAAAGAGTTAATCTTTATTTTCTTCCTCGCAAGAGGCTTAAGAGCAACATCAAAAAACGTACAAAATAATACTTCCCTAAGTCTTCCTGACAGTTTTATTGAACAATAATTTTAATAGATATATTGCTCTCATAGGATGATAATAAAACATTCCCGTAAAAACGAGCGAGTCTATTAAAAAGCTGAGTTGTAAATCGCAGTATAATTCTTAATTACATCAGTAGTTAAATAAATCTTAATGTAAGAAAAAAAATCATGAATAATTGCCACTAAGATGACTAGCTATAAACTACGTGTCTTTTGAATTTTACATTATTTTCCATGACACAAAATTTACATCTTCTAATGTATTTAAGCCAAGTGAAAAAATAGTTTGGAGGTATGCAATTCATTATTCGCATAGCCGTGAGTTTAAATAATGACTTACAAAATCAATTCAAGCGGGATATTCTGTTGATGAAAAATGGTTCTCTCTCATGGTTAATCAAATAAAAATCATTATTTTAAAATCATACTTCACCACAAGTCATTGTACGCTGAACATCTCGACGTTTTGCAAAAAGTCAGAATTTGTATGACTTACCTAGAAGAGAAAAAAAAAACAATGAGTACACATGTTTATGCAAAGAAAATACATTCATAAAAGGTTTAAGATTAAGGAGTTTTCATTGTTTTTAATATATATAATTTTTGGGTAAAACGCAGTTTTAATGGGCAAAATTGAATTAAACTCTGCAGAGTATAAAATTAATTTTTTCACCTACTATAAATATATACATTTTTCAAGCACTACATGAACTTTACCACTCTTTTTTGTTCTCGCTGAAAATACTTTTTAAAATTTAAACCCTAAGTAGTTGATTTGATTGTTAAAAGTGCAATTGGATTCATATTAGAGTTAAATAGTACTGACATTAAATCATTTAATTTTATAAAAGATGTTTTACACTTTAAAAATTACGACTTACGTAGACTTAATTCACAGTGATGCTTTGTAACATGAAAATATGCTCGTGTTTAGTCATGTCCACCAAGATGAGGCATAATTTATTGCTTCGTTTATCTTATCGTACGCATGGGGTATTTTTACTCTGTATACTTGTGCTTTTATTAGGTGCTTGTATTTTAATTTGGTGATTCTTATATATTAACTTAATCAATTAAAATCTTATCTCTCGTTGTAACTGACTTTGTGGTTGACCTGAGTTTAGGAATGAACCAGGTGATATCATAATGTTCTTTTCTAAATCAATTCTGTCTATTTCCCTTTTTGAAGAAGTTCTTTTTTTTTTCTTTTTGATTTTTAACAGCATTGGTACAGCAGTAATTCATGACGGGAAAAAAACGCATTTTTAAACGCAACAGGAGCGATAAGATGATTTTTCTAAATTTTTTCAAAACACGTGAGTTTAAAAAATTACATTTGTCCAAAAGTGCAGTTTCTCAAGTTGGCATTTACTTATTTCAAATTTTGAAAGAAATAAAATTAAAAAAAAAAAAACTAACAGTAAATAATCGAAGACGAGTTTATGTATTATTTTTACTGTAACAGAAGCCAAATCAATTTTAATTAAATTTACTGATTTTCAAAAAACTAAATATATATTTTTTTCTTTTGCTTATTTTCCGTGATAGAAAAGTGACTTTGTACAAAAATGTAAACTATTAAACAAATGAAACTTTATCAACATTTAAAAAAATTGTGCTAGTTTATTTTTTCCTAGAAAATAAATGAACTACTTTACTCTATGAACAGTTCAAAACATTATGTTAAATTGAGAAAATAAATAAAAAAAAACACTACATAACAACTGTTCTTAAGACGCTGTTCATATAATACAAATAACACTGTAAGTTAAATTGTATCAAAACATAAGCGAATCATAAATCCATCTATGTGCGATGTGAATAAAATCACACAATCGAAAAAACATTTTTTTACAACTTTGAGAATGCATTTTTCCCCGATACAATTCAATTGCTCTTTAAAATGCATTCTGGAATTTCCTCATTCTGGAACCGAATTGCGGAAATGAAAATCTATTTTATTCCCGGTCTGTCCTGGAAGAGAGCGAGTTTTGCATGTTTCGACGAACGGGACTAAAATTTCGGAAGTCGACGAACTTTTCTTCTCCGCCTCGAGCCTGTGGCTTTCTCCTTGATTAAATGTCACAAACTTTGGAATTACAATTTCTCCAAGTTTTAGGACAGAGTCCCAAAAAAGTCCACATACTCTTCCCTTTAAAAAAACTGTTAATAAACTCTTAAGTTGCATTTTTAAATTGCATTCAGTATGATTTTAAAGTAGCAAGATTCGTTACGGAAGCATCTTGTCCATTTTGGATGCCGAAGCAAATCATAGGTGACCTGAGCAGCAATTTTATTTTACTGCTCAGATAGACTATTGGCCTGTGTTTCTCGAAAAACGAGTTCACAACTATATTTAGCCAATAAAGAGAAAGTTTCAGGCCCGTTCTTTAGAAGGGGGGGGGTCAGGGTAGTCAGTTGCCCCCCTCCAAAGTTTTGAGAAATCAACGTATTTACATATACGTGGGAGTGATTTTTGTTGTTTTTCGAAACAATTGCATTGTGTTTGTACCCTTTTGTGCCCCCTCCCCTTCCCTTAGAAAAACTTGAAATGACGGTCCCGGATAGCAGATGAACTGGAAGTAGAAACGGAACCCTTTATTTGATGGTAGGTATGATCAGCGAAATTACGCGAAAAGACAAATCATTACCGCTTGCGCTTTCTCGCTGATCCCACATGCTACAAAATGAAGTGTTCTATTTTCACTTTCAACTCATGCGCCATCTTTCCGAGGCACAGCTATACTTGTGAATACTATGAATCACTTCCATTTTTTAATTGGTTTCATGAAAATACTCTGGTTTGAAGCACCCCGGCAAGATTGAAGCATTCAATAAAACCATAGCGAGCTTAAAGGAGTATTGAAAGTTTATTTTATAAACTTGATTCACTTGCGTATTTTGCGAAAGTGGCCTCTAATTTTACGTAAAGCGTTAATTATCGTTACTGTTGCTAGCTGTTTGGTTTGGTTACATATTTGAGAAAAACCTACTTTAACAGAGTATATTCGAAAAAATAGAAATCTATATACATAAATGACTACTCTTGTATGTATGTATGTCCGGGGTAGTCATCAAAACTACTGAACCGATTTTAACCATTTTTTCACCGTAGATAGCTGCATTAACAAGAATCAGGATAGGCTATAATTTATTTCTAAAAAACTTAGTTCAAAAAAGTTATTATGGAAAACAGTACACTTCATGTAATTTCTCCATTTAATAATTAAATTTTCAACCAAATTTTTGCAAAAATTTATTGCCTTCCAACAAAAATATTAATAGTAATCAAAATTAAAAATTTTAATGAAGGCTTCTCTGTAGTAAGTATAATAATTTATTGCTTTCTTAGGATTTTTATATTCATCTACACCAATAATCGATACCGGGTTAAATAAAAAGAGAATTGATTTTGGCAACAGTTAGAAAATAGAAAGGGATTTTTTGGAAAATCACACGGAAAAAATAACTAACGCATTTAAGTTGGATTTCACATTCTCCTTCACATTTAGTTAATCTACCGCAAAGTCACAAAAAATACCTTTGAGAAATATGATTCTACTGGGCTTAGTTGAAAGTCATATATTTATTTTCTTGGATTTGGCATATTGCATTTAAACCCGTGCGACGAAGGGCACATCAGCTAGTACTCCTATCAAAATTTCTTATAATGTCGTTTCTTGTAATATTACACGATTTAAGTTCATGCAAGCGTTTTCCTGCAAATAAACTGAGTTTAAACTATTGTAAAATAGTTAAACTAAGGATTTTACTACATCACGTATTATAATTATGAAATTAGTAAATCAATGATTTTAATTTTAATAAACTTGCCCTATTTTGTTAATAAGACATTCATACAACACCGCGCAAAATGAAATCATTCATTTTAAATCTTGATCCTCCCAATCCCTCTACCTATATTCACATTCGCAATAAATTGCGAGCATGTTCGCATATTCCCAAATCAAATAATTTCTTAAATAATGAGTCACAGGTAAACTTGCTATATGAAGCCTTTTTAAATTCAACAATACAGTGCGGCGCCATGCATTTATTGCACAAAATGTACATTGCAACAAACGCTCTCTTCCCCCCAAGAACTATATTCTCCAGATGGTACGAACTCCACATTTCTCAAAGAATAAATTTCCTACGCAAATGCGCTCTGAATAGCAAATCATCTTTTGTCTCGTATTTTTGCTTCAGCGAATCATCTAATTCGCTACCAGGGAATGAAAAATGGGCAAACTATGCATTCAATATACGGTCATTTTAAACATCCGATAGGACTTTCGTTCGCTTTCCCTTTTTCGGGGGGGGGGGGGATTTTCATGAAATATTTATTATTTCAGAAATATAAGCAAACTGTTTAGACCGCGGAATTTCATTTAACGAGGAAAGATGTTTGGATGAGAATTGAAATTATTTTTGGTCTCGTCTTGATTTTTAGATATAAATAAGATATGTTTGCAAAGCTTTCAGCCTAACTTTCCGATATTTGAGTTTCAACATTCACAATATCTTCATAAGGATTCTTAAACTGATTCGTGCTGGGCTCTGTGTTGTTTTTGCTTATTGTTTGTTGTGTTCTTCTCCATGAATTGTTCTGTTTTACCATATCCCCAATGAAGTTCAAAAATCATTCTTCACATCAAGAATTTATAAAACCTTTCTATAAAATGCTCTCATTTATAGTAAAATAAAAATCAGTATAGTAATATATGATAAGCAACAAAACTATAGTAATTAAAACAGAAAACCAAGAAAAATTTAACAAAACATTGCATCTACTTCTATTGAAACCTACCAATATTTGAAAAACTATTCAAGACCAAATAAAATTTATCTGCTATGTGTGGAAATTGATATTGTGCATTTATTTCTCATAAATCAGGAAGAAAAAATATATTTCAAATGTCTTTCAGAGTACTGAAATGCAAAAAGTATTTTGCTGTATTTTAGAGAAGAAAACACGTAAGATAAACGAATGTTCTTTTGGATAAGCAGCTCTGCTTTTAAACGTTCATAAAACGTTATAAAAATACTATGATTGCTTAGCTTATCCCAAATAATGGTTCTTTACAACGGGGATTTACAAAACTCTCCGTTCATAAAAATAGCACTAACTGGGGAAAAAATATAAGCTGTACTTTCCCATGTAACAGTTTCAGTTTCAGGAAAAACGCTCAAAATCATTAGATTAGTTTACACTGGCGTGTCTTTTGCTTTATTTGCCGCTTGTTGTTAGTTAACATGATATAATAAATACATGTATAAATTTAAGTTTAAAATCAGTTGAAGAAACAAGTCTTCAGAAAAATAAGCCAAACCGTAAATTAATACTTCTGCTTTTATAAATTTAATAATGTTGAGATTATCCAGTCAAGCATGAATTAGTTATGTTCTTTAAGTATCAAGTAGTTCAATTTATTCACAAAAATAGCTGCTTATGTTTTTCTCATTCGACACATTTGTTTTAAATTGTAACTTGAATTTTAGAGCAAACAAATTACCTCGAAACGATATTTCACTCCGTTTGAACATTTTAACTGTACACAACCAAAAAACGAGTAAAACTCGAATAAATCTAATTTAATAACTAACATTTTGTTGAATTTACATACCTCGTGCTTGAAACACAACGTAAGGAATAAAGGTAAAAATATTTTGCAAAAATTTCTCCCAACTCCCTTCCGCTACCATTAATAATATTTTCACAATAAATATAAACAGGTCTCCGAAGCTCTTGGAAGAATTCAATCATTTCTAAATAAATTAAAATATTTATGCACTAATATAAATCTATTCGTAAAGCAATAACGTTTGATAACATATTTCATGTTATTCAATGATTTATATGACTAAACCTTTCAAATATTTACGCTCACATGTCAAGTAAAATGTCAAATCAATATAAATGGTAATAGCTTCTACTTCCTCTCGGCTTATCATCATGCAATAAAATACTGTTCTATTCGGGATACTTTCTTACTCATATTTTTAAAAATGCAGATTATTAGAAGAGTGTCAGTTCAGACATCCGAAATATTTGATGGAGATTCTAAAATAGAAGTACGTTATATAGAACTCCGGGAGTGTTATTTTCAGTAGTGCTAGTGTAAAGTATGTAATAAAACGATGTTGGATTTAGAGTTTCCAAAATTTTTGAAGAAATGACATTTCCAAAGCAAAACCTTACGCATTAAATTCATCGGAGAGAAATGTTATTAAAAACAAGCATAATATTTTTGCAGCACGTGCTTTCAGAATGAAGTCATATAAAGCATGCCTAAAACAGCACTGCTTATTTGTAACGGATACTTCAAACCGATAAAAATTGAAAAATTAGATTATGAATCGTGCAAAAGTTGTGTAAAAAACTTTTTTTAAAAATCCAGAAATCAACTGATTTGTTTCAAAATCAGATGCAGACTTACATAAAACGCGAGGAAGTTAATTAGTTATCTCTTTTTTAAAACGTAAAAAAATCTTAAAAGGGAAAAAAATACAATTCAAATTTTTGTACTAAACTTCGTGCGTTAACTTTTTTGGATAATCATCGAACTGTGTGCCAAATTTCATCCCAATTCGTCAATTGGTATGGCTTTGTATTCTGAATACTTACACAAGCAAGCTCACATACATATATTTTGAACTGAAATAAAGGGTTTTAAACTTAAAACTATGCGCTGTTCTTAATAAATTTTCACACAAATCAATCAAATGATTATATTTTAGTAAACAAGAATCACAAAAAAAAGTTGCACTAGCATATATTTATAGTATTATAAAAAATAGTATTATATTTTTATACCTTTTGCTACGTTTGTAAAAATATTAACTTTTCCAAGTCCCTATAAAAGTTTTAGACCCTAATTATACTCTCTAAGTGACGAAAACACAATGAAAGAAGGATAAGTTTTCAAACAAACTTTAAAAGCAGAGTGTAATCTTATAACTGCCAATGCCAAGAAGCTCTCTATTAAAGTAGTGAGAAGAAGACAAAGTAATTGAAAGTTGAAGTCACTTAAAACCCGTCAAGCACGAGTCTTACCCTTAATGAATTTCGTTTTTAATGAATGACGTCACTGATCGCGTGCCAAATGGGAAAACTGGACAATGCAAAGACTTTTTTTACTTAATAACGGAAGGAAAAACTTCCACTTCTGTCGATTTTTTAATTATTACATTTTAGCGTTGTTAATTTTCAGAATAATGAAAATTTTGAGGCAGGTTAAGAGTATTTAATTTAAGCAATTTAGGTAAATTAGGTATACGTAATTAGCTTTTGACAATTTGGACGTGTTGAGCATGAATATCATCATAAAAAATCTGGTGTGCCCCCAACATTACTCCTGATAAGAAAATAAGTAACACGTGAAAACTGCATTGGTTGATAGCAGTAAACTTTTGCTTTTTTCAATTTATTCACCGTGAATTTGAAATTAATGTAATAAAGTAAGAAAGTCAGCAGAGAACCTACATCGTATTACGCACAAGTTATATGGTTTAAAGGGTACCAATGGGATATTCCACTTAAAGCTTACACGTGGCACCTCAAGATTTCATTCCAAAATATAAAAAAACGCCCCCCTCCCCGCCACACACAAAAGTCACCCATATATGATTGATTTCAAAGGCCTTTTTTTAACTTTTTTTGAACTTTCGAAATTAACTATAAAAGTGTCATGTATGGGGCAATAGGTCTGATTTCCTGTGAAATAGCAAATTAGTTGCTACATTTTTGAACCTAACAGTGAAAACAGTTCATAGAAAATCAAAGTATATATTCAAAACAGTTGCAACCATAGATTCAGATAAAATATGCGAAGAGTTGAAAGGTCTAAAGTTGATGTCCAAACGTGAGTAGCTCGGGTGACAGGTAAACTTCATTTAAAAGAGAATTGTAAAAAAATAACTTAGAAAATATTCTTTGTTTGGCAAATTACACAACTTTCAATAATTGATCAACAAATTTTAAACTTTCTCAATTATGATAATTTAGTACATACTTAAAAATAAAAAGAAAATTAAACGAAATCTTTCCACAAGTGGTGGTAAAATCACCCCAATGTGTATACTATACTTCACTAAATATAGTGTCTATTTTATACTAGCAAATACAATGAAGCTATTACATTATGAGTGGGAAAGTTTAAAATAAATAACTAGTTTCTCAAAGTTACCCTAAATCTAAATGAATTATCGTTAACTGATACATCTTTAAACATTAAACAACGTACTGTGATTTTTAAAAGTATATCGGTTGACATTGAAGTACAAACGGCTTGTTAACTTTCTATATTGTATTTTAGGGAATTTTTGAGTCATACTGCTTAGAAACAACACTTTAAATAAATAATTGTACAAGTTCAGTTTTCATTTTAGTTTTAACGAAAGAAACACAAAGTGCTTACGACTGAGTTAGATTTAATAAATACCGTAATACAGAACACGCCGGCTAATTGAATCTGTGGTTAATTGAATCACATATTTTAAAAATTAAAACAGCCAAGAACATAAAATTTGAGCAGCTTATTAAATTAGTCGCTTTAATAAATCAGTCGCTTTATTGAATTAAAACTGTTTAAACCAAACGTGATTCATATAAGCGACGATCGCTATAAACGTGATTCATATAAGCGCTGTACAATGAAAAACAGCCCCGGAGTTAAAACATACTAAGATAAAAATACTAACTGAAGTTTAGGCCAAATTTAAATGACTTAAATGTTTTTTAATGACGATAAAAATCAGTAAAACTGAATACTTCACAGAAATAGAATTCGACGAACTATTTTTTTAAAGGTTACATATGCAGTACTCGCAGAAAGACTTTTCCTGCTCGACTAAGAAAAATCTATGAAAAGGTACAGCTAAGGAAAGGATTACTTCCGACGATCAGACATCGAAAGGAGGAATATCAAACGGCAGTGACTGGATTTGAGTTTTTCTGAATTTTATCGCAGCCTTCTCACATGGGCACAAAGCTCAGCGACAGTGTCGGAAGAAGATAAAATGAGAGCGTCGCCTTCGAAAAATACGAAAGGTGAAAAAACAGAATATTTCGGCTGATTTTCTTTTGATGTGACTTCAAATAAAAATTCAGTTTTGAAACCGAGCTATGCTCCTTTACGAAGAGAAATAAATTAAAAGAGACAAAGAGCGACGAAAAATGCATACGCATAATTATTCTAATATATTTTCCAGAATATTTGTTGCAAAAAAAGAATATGTTCTCATCAGTTCAAAGTAGATATCAATTTGACACATGTACTAAAAAGCGTGTTGGATTGTTTTATTTTAACGATAACGGACAGTTTAAAATTTTATAAAAATCGTGCATATTTTTGATTATGTTAAAATATGCTTTTGTTTAAATACAATAGTAAACTTGATTTGACATGGTGGCAACACTGTCTTCAATGCAGTATTTCGCTAAATTCCATCTTCGATAAATACAATGAATACACAATCATTTGAGCATAGTTATTTAATTTAAACCCAAATTCAGAAAGTACATACCAAAAACACCACTCGTATTTTAACCAAACACAACTACTGTCTACCTCTCTTGCCACCAACACCTCTTCGACCTTGCCACATCCCACACATTTCTGTCCAGTCCTGTTGCCATTGTTCGTTCAAAAATCATTCCATCTTTGCCTGGCGTGCGGCCCGAGGCCCCGCTCTGCCAGCACCCTGAGATCCTTACACTGTCCCACTCATTTAAAAATTACTTATATCCAAAACTGAATGTTTTACAATTAACTTTGTTTTTTTAAATTCTTCAGATCCGTCAACTGGGCTAACATTGGCCTTTCGTGGCAACATTAGCCCAACAAACGAATAGTTAATCAATTAGTAGTAGCGATTAAGTAACGCCAGTGCTGCCAGGTATTAGGCGCGAGAAAGGAATTAGCGATAATCACTGTCCTTAGTCAGGCCCGTAATTTAAGGGGGCAGGGGGGTCAATTGCCCCCCCCCCCTGGTTTTGAGAAATAAATGTATTTACATACAAGTGGGCGTGGTTTTTGCTGTTATCCGATGAAATTGCATTGTGTTTTTACCCGCTGTCCCCTCTGGAAAAACTTGAAATGACGTCCCAAGTAGCATCAACTCATCGGATTTTGCTCGGCCGATCAACAAACTCCTCGTAAACTGATCCTGTAACGCACGATGACATCGTTCCGATCAGTATCCGAGCACGGTTTTCGATGAGCTACTTTTCATCGGAAAGCGATATCCTTCCGATCAACTTTCCCGATGAAAATAAGATGAGCTATATTCCATCGGAAAACGATATCTTTCCGATCAAGTTTCCTGATGAAATTCCTCGGCACGGGACTGTTCTGCTCGTACATTGCTCCAAATCTCATCGTATTCTCATCGGATTTTGCTGCTCGAATTCTGCTCGGCCGATGAGACATATTGGATCATCGGCCGATGAGAATTTCATCGGGTTTCGATGAATGGCCGATCATCGGCCGATGAGATGATGATGCTAGGGGTCCCTGTCCTTAGTCTAATGTAGTACCGACATAATCTCTTCTCCTTTATCTTGTCAATGTTACCCGCAAGGGCTAAAGTTACTCCGGTTAACGGTCATAAATGTCTATTACTAAATAATGTGTCGGGAGCCTCATCTAGTGGTCAGAGAAATCTGACCCGGATGGTGGGGTCCCGGGTTTGAATCCCGGCTCGGACATGGATGTACTTACTCTCTCCTGTCCTTGTCTTTCCTTCGTATGACTGTGTTGTTGTGCAGTGAAGGGATGCCCACATTATAAACGGGTTCCTGTGGCATATGTGTGTATTGTGGAAGTCGAACTTTACACCAAATTACGGTACAGTTGGAAAAGTGAAGCAGCACACCCCAAACTGCCCGCTTAGCTGGTACAAGACAGCAATAACAACTAAATAATGTTTAAAAATTTTTTTTTCATGGTAAAATATATCGAAAACATTAGAGTACATCTTTCGAATGTACGCATATTACCTATCAACTTGTCTGTGACTAAAGTTTAGATCATGAAGTAGACTCGTTTAACCACAAGGCAGAAACCGGATGTCAAATCAACATGTGATGAAAATAATAGTCAAATTGGAGAAAATCTTATTTTTTGGTATCTTTCTCGCCAAATCATTGTTAAAATTAAAATTCCAGTTTAACTAAGTTTGTGCCTTTGGCTAAAAGCCAGACTTAACTGTGCTCCAAACGATAAAAACTTTAATCAGTAAAGATAAAAAATAATGCTAGAGCCTGCTCTATTTCTATTGTTGCTCTATGCTTCAAATCAAAATCCAACATTTTTTAAATACTTCGATTTAAATTTAAGAAGGAGTTAAAAGTTTTCAAGTAACTTTCAGGGTTTTTTATGGTTTGTTTTTTAAATAAATAACCACCAAGTAACTTCAAGAATTTCACTCCCGGAAATATATACGCCTGCGTTGTCAAAACCTTAGATATCCTTCAGCAGTTACTAGGGGGGGGGGTGCTTTCTGGTTCTTAATCTTATTTCTTAAAATTACAATGGCTGGAAGTTAAAAAACAATACAGAAATTTTAGTAATTACTTAAGTGGATAAGATTTCAAGGTTAACTCAAAAATATTTTAATCTTTGAGAATAAAACAACGTGGAATCTTCTCAAAAACAGCATTAGTAAAAATGACAACAGCAAACCAATTTTCCCGATGTCGTCAGAAATATTTCCTCTTGTTTTTCCCCTCCCTCCATTCATCTCAGATTTTAAGTAGGATGAATTTGTCCTTCCGCGGGACGGGCCGCTTTACTTATGCATGCGGGATCCAATTTTAAGGAGTGGGTGAAATTGGAAACCGCCATTTATTCAGGGCTATAGAAAGGAGATAAGGGCTAGGTCACGCCTTTGAAGTTTCCCTCGCTCCGCCGAGTCACCTTTTTCCCCCTCGTGACGTCACCGCGCGGACTGCCGAGAAGGAAGCAAAGCAATAAGAAACGGTTTCGATTTCAGTGCTATATCCCAGGTGCCTTAATTTTTTGTTCTCTCTCATTTCGATATGTCAGTGTGCAATAGCATCGTGCAAGAACAATCACAAAAATTCCAAGGGGAAAAATATTATTTTCCACGTGTTTCCTAAAGGAAATGACAAACTCTGCAAGGAATGGGTGCAAAAATGTCACCGAAATGATCCTGTGAACGTTACACATGCAAGAATTTGCTGTGAACATTTCATTGAAGGGGACTACGAAGATGACATGAAGAACAGATTTCTTGGACTGATTGTCAGAAGACTTTTGCAACCTTTTGCTAAGCCAAAAATAAATATACCAGTATCCTGCAGTTTAAAAATCAATTCTGCTTGCTAAGAAAGGCAGAAGAAGCGGGAAGTAATTGCTAGCAGGGCCTGATTATCCAAAAGGCAATAGAAGCTTGAGCTTCCCCTAAAAAAATATCAGGGGGCCCCAAAAGTTACTGAAAACTTGTGATTTAAAATTCTACTTTCTGCTTTTAAATGCATGCAAAAGGCTAATTGTAAGCATTAGAATTGGTTCAATAAAAATTTTCCGGAAAGTTTTAAAAGTTAAGACGCATTTCATAAACATAAATCCCACCACAAGCTATTTTTAAATGTGGGATTTGACCCTACTTTTTTTACAATGGACTTTTATTATGTTTTATTAATTCTGTGAAGTAACAAATCTAATTTAACTCCAATTATAGAATTGCAATGTAACCATGTGTATTATGTATGAAAATTCTTTAAGGGGACAGACTTTAATCTGAGTTCTGCTTGGGAAGCTCTTAGAAATGATGTGTACCCCTAGCGAGATTTGTTTCAATGTCCCAAGAGGATATAGATACCCCTCCCCCCAATGCCTCAAAAAGCAGGGGACCTCAAAATGAGACAAAGCTTCCCCTAACTTCATGGCTTAATCGGGGCCTGATTGTTAGTGCTTTATGTACTTCAAAAAATCTAAGTCCGAAGAAAAATATCGCTAATCATTCAAAGCAAAGTGAAAATGTCTGCAATAATTGTTCATTACTGGAGGAAAATGTTAAATGAAAAAGAGACTCTTTCAAAGAATAACAAGATTGCAAGTGTGCAGAAAGAAACATTTGAAGAAAATTCGAGAGTAGAAAAAAGAAATCAAAAAGTTAAAGTCAAATAAAAAAAAACACACATAATTTAGAAGTTAAAATTGAAAGTACAAAATTGAAAGTTCACAAAAGGTCAAATTAACGCTTTGATGACCGAGTCGACAAATTTGAAATGGGAGGCTGAAGAGGACATTCATAAGAATTCGACATTTAAATAGAAATAGACCTGTAACTTCAAAACGAAAAAGCACTCAAAAGATGAAAAAATGGATAGGATAAAAAAAAAAGCAAAGTAGAAATTTAAAAGTAAGTTTCTTTCAGATTAAAAATTTTTTTGATCAGTATATTCATATTGATTGCTAATCTGTGTAAACCATCGATGACATTCCTCTAATTGTATTTAATAGGAAGCTAAAAAGGATTGTAATCATTTAAGTAAATAATATTTTGTCTTGAAATTTCTTACAGCATAAATAAAATATTAAAAATATGTGATGAGTTATATGGGCGATTCTCTGTAAACTCGTCATTTCTCACACCAAAACTGTCCGGGCATGGTTTTTTGAAATGTTCGTATAATTATGTTACTATTGCTCAGAAAATTAATCTATTACTTTGGTTTGAAAGAGGGCCAATTGAAGCTTGTGTTTTTCTGATAAATTGTGATAGGGGGTAAGTCCCCCGCCTGGTATAACTAGTCAGAGGACTGTGCCAGGTGACTGTGTGTTTGCTCTTTGTTGCGTAATATCTGCAAAACTATTGGAGCATAATTAGTTACGAGACAACCTATAAATTTAGGCACAAATCGTGGACATTTTTCTTAATATGTTTCATAATTAAACTAATTGGCATTAATAAAATCACTTCCCAGAGGACTGTTTTCGTAACGATCCTGATGTATACTTTCATCACAAATGTGGCTCTCAAACTAAACAAAGTATCGTTTCAGTACCGTTCTCGGCAATTTCAGCAAATTCACACTGATTGCTTTAAACTTCATGTCAAAAAACATTTGCAAGAGTAACAGATTTTTTCTATTGGAGCTTTGAATTTGACTCAGGGGACTGTTTGAAAAATCTCCGGACAGAATTTACATGACAATTTTAAGTTTTAAAAATAAGTAGTTTAGAATTTATATCATGAAAAAAATATAGCTGCATTATTCTATTTTTAGATAATAATTGTCAAATTTATGTAGTGTTGATAGGATTTTTGGAATATTACCTAGAAGTGTTAGACAATACGATTGGGACAGCCAGGGGACTGTGTTTTTAGCACTTAGATATTTTCTAGAAAAAAAAAATTAAATTGTTATCGCTCCAAATACAATTGGGCCACCGAGTATTAATACTTTACTCGTATTAAGAGCGAAAATTATTTTATTACACTTTATTATTTTTAAAATTCTCGGTTCGGACAGCAAATTACCAGTTTACAGAGAATCGCCCATATAAAAAAAAAGTATATTTTGCCATCAGTGTCCACAATGGGAACAAACCATTTTTTACGGAAATTAATAACATTCGAAATTAACATTCAATATAAATTATATCTTTCCCTTCGCATAAAGCCTCTTCCGCAGTCCGCGCGGTGACGTCACGGAGGGGGAAAGAGTTGCCTCAGTAAAATGCTGCGCGTAGCGTTACCACCCACACTTTAGTTCGCTATCGGGTGCTGGATCACCATAATTGTCACGAGCATAAGCTGCTTTGTAAATTGAAGGGGGCAAGCAACGTGTATTGCTGGGAAGTGAACATAACTCTTCAAAATGTTCACACATATAAAGTGATCAGTTTTGGGGAAGAAGTTCCCCCAGTAATGAGGTTAATGGAAATGTTATCAATATAAATTTATATACAGTCGACGCTCGATATAACGACCGTCTCCGTCCTACAGAAAACGGTCTTTATAACGAGTGGTCGCTATAAGAGGTAGAACATAGAGTATATTGGGATACAGTTGGGGGTTTTCTCACCGGTCGTTATATTAGGATGGTCTTTATAACGTGTGGTCGTTATAACGAGCGTCGACTGTATTTTAATATCCTCTCTCTTTTGAATATCAGTCCTCTGGTTGTGAACATTAACCTTCCCTCTCCCTCAAGACCTTTCTTCTTTCCTCCTACCCCTTCAAAATGTTAAGTTTGATAAATGTTTACTTCTTTACTCACATAACGCAGGTTATTGAAAATATAAAGATACATTGCTCACACTTTGACATGCTAGATATGTCAAAGTGTGAGCCTTTACAACTCGGGAACATGAATGGTCTGACATCATCTCATCAATACTATTTTCAGCATAAAGGTTTGCGAAAAATCCCGTTCACTTTCCCCCCTTATATTGCCGATCGTTCCCATAAATGGCATTAGTAAGTGGAATCCTCCTCTAGACATCCCGGGCCGATTCTGATTTAACAGAAATATTTATGTATTTTTTATAATTATTAAATATTTACGTTTATTTCATTTTTATATTAGGAGATTTTTGAATAAATGTTTACTACATTGACTCATATCAAACAGTTTATTGGAGACATAAAGACAATTGCATATATGACGAAACAAGGAAATTGATTAAAAATGTTCAAATTTGGAGAATTTGTGAATTTTTGAAAAGCTGTATCTTAAAAAATATTATAGCTAATAAGTCCATCTTGATGTCAAATTGTAGAAAATTTAATGTAATTTAAATGTATGTCACATTATGTTGGTCGAAAACGTGGTCTTTCATGGGAAAATGTGAAAAATCCGAAAAAATTACGAAAATTTAGCAGTTTTGGGGATTTTTGTACGTTTTTGCGAAATTTTAAGAAGCTGTATCTCAAAAACTATTGCAGCTAGCAAGATCATTCTGGTGTCAAATTATTGCAAATTTAATGTAGTTTAAATATGTGTCATATAATGTTGGTCGAAAACGTGCTCTTTCATGGTCAAATTGTGAAAAATCTGAAAAGGAGTGCAAAAATTTAGCAATTTTGCAATTTTCAAAAGTGTTCCATGGGGTCGCCGAGGTCGAAAACTTGGATTTTGCATCTCGGTCACATCCCATACAAAAATAAAAAAAGAAACCTACTACCCCCACCTGATGCAACTTACGATGTACTAGGTTACTGCAGTAACCATGGACTAATACCTTTATCGAATTTATATTTCCATCCTAAGAACGTAGAAAGAGCATATCCTAAATAACAGTATTTTTCATGCACCATTAATGGCGATGGAATATTCTAAAAATTTTCTAAGAATAAAAGGCATAGTAAATAAAGAAATTAGACGAAATTTACAATGTTTATACAATACTAAGCAAAAAAAAAAAAAAAAAAAACGCAATGCATTTTTCTGCACAATATGGTTTATTGCAAAGAAAGAAAATGCAGCCGGTTGGGCTAGCTTGCCCTGCGTAAAATCCGTCATCAAGGTTCGTATTGTCATTATTTTCTTGCGTTTGGGACGAAATTATTTTTAAAAAACAGACATGTTTGAAATAACTAATAACAATTAGCCCTCCATATATCACTTGTCAACATGGAGTTTAAGTTCTTTAAGTTCATGGAATTTTATTTTTAAAAATAATTCTTTAAGGCTACAGTGGACAAAAAAAGAATGATTTTTTTTTAAAATTATTGATCTATATGAAGTATAAAAATACCTTTGTGCAACAAATGTAAAGTAAATTACAACGTTAAAGAAGCACAAATACGCAGGGATACTGCAGACACGTGTTTTGGGGTGACAAGGAACGTCTTTTTCTGAGCAGAAACATTGTGAGGTTATGGATGCACAGACATGCGAGGGGAAATTCAAAGTTTGAAAAAAAATGTGACGCATGGAGCATTTTGAATTTTTTTTTTAATTTTAAATTTCAAAAAAAGTATTCATTGTTTCTGCGCCATTTTTTTAATGCTTTTAGATATAGTAAATATGTAATAATACAAGCATACAAAGTTTTAGACATATAGATCAATAATTAAAAAATAATAATTTTTTGTGTTCATTGTAGATTTAAAATTATTTTAGAATATTTCTAGATTAAATGAATAGAATGGATTCCCTAACTTTAATAATTGAGTTCTATTGTAATATCTTGACACGTGGTAGAAGAAAAATCTATTTTCATATATCTTGAAGCACCTCATTTAAGAAGATTTCCTTACACGAAATCGAATGTCAATACACTTGGGACTGGAGTATAGTTTATTCTGAAATATTCATTCAAATAAAAGAAAAGCATGCCTTCACAGTATAAAATGGTAAAATATGAAATAAAGCAATTTATATTTTATTCAAATTTCAGAATTTAATCAAAGCGAAAAACTAACAGAAATAGCTGGAAGGTATGAAAAAGTTACCTTTTCGACTTTTGAATAGTAAACAACTGCATTTCCCTTTTTATTAGTTTTCTAAGAAAAGAAGTGTATTTTCTTAGAAAGGAATAAAGTTTGATTAGAAAGTATGAAAGTATCAGATGTATGTAATATTCCGTATTCTGTATTAATTTGTTTATTGCACGAAAATTTTGTATTAGTGTTCAAGTAGTTTTTTTATTTTATATTAGAGTGTATTATAGTCTTAAAACCAAAACAGTAATATGAAGTTTCTTTGTAGAAAAACATGCATATAGATGAAATGCACGAAAATTCACATTGGTATAGAGAACTGACATGCCAATGTCTTTCTGCTATGAATGACTCAACTAGAGTCACTAGAGGGAAACTATCAGTGGAGAGGGAAACCCTAGAGTCTGTTACATCTGCTATAAGTTACTCTACTACATTCACTCATAGCAAAAAAAAAAAAAACACTGGTTTGTCAGTTTACTATAATTGAGTGTTGGTGCGGTTTAACCTACACCGGTGTTGAAAAGTGCTTGAGAGTGCACGAACGCATAGGCCAGAGGGCACTCGCTGTAGCTACAGTTCCTCTTCCTCATTATGCATTACTTTTAGGGGTGCAATGAGTTTGAAGTTAATTGTGGTGTGCAATTATTGCATAGTCCAGAGGTCGCTCACTTTGGCTGAAGGTTCCCTATTCCTGACTACCTAATACTTTTGGGGTGTAACGAATCAAAATTAATCATAATGCACAAAAAGTTGTAACCTCCTTTTGAAAACTTTTAAAATTGCTTTACATGCTTCTATCGTAAATAAAAAGTTAAATTAAAAAAAAAAGACCACAAGGCGCACACGTTTGAGGGCATGAGGGCGCACAGACTGGATGGCGCACCAAACGGCAGGCCAGCCCGCCCCTGAATCGGGAATAAGATGTCTTCACCGAAATTTCCCATCTCAAAACCATACTTTCCATTTTTTATTTTTTCAATATTTATTTTTACTTTTACATTTTTTACATTTTTTTATTACATTTACTTTTTGGCTTTTTGTGGACGATATTTTTCCAATGCATAAAGCTACCTTTCATGCTGTTTTCGTCTTTATTTTATTTTTTTGAGAAAGTAGACTGAAAAGCAAAAAAAAAAAAAAAATAGTGTGTAACGTATTTTATCTTGCTTATATAAACGAGCGCACAAAGGATTGAAATAGCTAAGTAGCACTCAAAACTCTTTAAAAAATGCGTTTACGAAAAAAAAAAAATAGTGCGTGAAATTTATCTGCCATCTGTTACTTACCGCCCAAAAATAAGCTTAAATATGAAAAGCGTAGGCTGAATCTAACTTCTCCAGCGTCAAAAACTACCGTATTCTTTATACAGTTTATTATTATAGATAAGAAGATAAGATTTATATGTAGGAACTAGGTACTTCATATTTTGTTTTAATACTTCAAAACTTTCGAGTGTTTTTATTTTTGCTTTACGCAATGTCATAATCTTTATTACGTTGTCAGTTTTCCAACACTTGTATTGTATGGTATTGTCTATTAGTATGAAATTTAATGAGACAAAGTTAAAATTAAAATATTTGTATTATAATTGAAGTCATATCTTTTATACAATGAGTAGATAGGACAAAATTTTACAATTTTTCACTGTAAATTGAGTAAATAAATTATATATAAAAAATAGTTGTATACTAAATTTATGCAACGCGTAATATGAACAAGAACAATACGTTTTCAAGACAAATAGTTGAGTAAAAAATGGTTTATGCATAACTATATTAGATGAAAATACGAAATGGGCGAAACACTAAATGGCAGAAAAAAAGGGGGAGCAATATATTAAGAAAATAATCACCCGGAATAAAACTTATACAATTTGAAATAAGATAGAACACCCGATATAATATCAGAAAGGAAAAAAGACGACATTTATTTTTTACGTTTGACGTATTCTCTTGAAATTCATTAAGAATACCCTCAGAAGGAACAGCACAAGATTTATTCATTTAAAATATGTCTTCTTTTCTAAAAACATGGTATTTTGCGAGTAGTGAGCTAAATACAGCTATTGAACGAAATTAATTCCATACAAAAAATCGTCTGATTGTAATCCTTATCAGACCTTTGATTATTATGTCTTACAGAGTCAGAATAACATAAAACATTTTGCCCGAAACAAAGTAAGAACATTAATTAAAATTAATTTGTACATGTCTTTTCACAAACTTCGATTCTTACAAAAGGATCAAAGCATTGATTTTACTCAAAAAACGTTGTACAGTTTATTTTCTTAGAAACTTGATAGCAAAGTTTATTTATTCATTCCAAGGATACAAAGGATTACGAAAGGATTACTTTTACAAACATCAATGCACTTAATTAATATTTATTGGACGCAGCATTTTAGAAAACCACGACGAATGTCCTTTTTTTCGTGACATTGTAAAACCCTTTAAGTGTGTTTCTTTAGATGGTAGAAGTGAACGGCTTGTTTGGGTTTTTCTTTTGTTTCATTATTTTGATTAAGAGGAAAAGTATTTTTTGCAAATTGCAGTATTTTAATTTAAAGCGCTGGGAATAATTAATGTTTTTGTAGTATTTTCTCATACGTATTTATTTTAGCTTTCAAAGAACTGTTAACAATTGCTCCGAAAGGATACTTATTTCAGTTCATGAAATAAATGAAAACTTGGTATTAATATTTCAAATTTATATTTATCATGTTGAGTTTGTCAGATATAATATTAAACAAAAAAGCAAATCACTGTTGTAATTCAGAATTAGAAAATATAACTTTTTCCTCAACGAAACTTCAAACGGTCAACCAGTTAACCCCACGTGTTTTGTTTAAAATACTAGCTGCGTGGCCCGACGTTGCACGATGCCTTTAATGAGGAAAGTTTGAACAAACTCGCCGCCAGGGCAGGCGGCTAGTTTGTTCTGTTATATTCTGTTTGTTCTGCCTGTTCTATTAGGTTAACTGGGAATAATGTCAGTCAAAATTTTGTATAGCGGTTCAGATATAACTATCTTGGAAGTAAAGCTACAAAATGCAAAAAAAAAAAAAAAAAAAGTTATCTATTAATCATAACTAAAAGGCAGAATCAGCAATTCATTTGCATATTTTTTTTTTGCATACATTGACAAAACGAAGTCGGATTTTTGAAACAAATGCATATTTCAAGAAATGTTTTCTTTTTTTTTTAAATAGGAAATTATTTTTGAAATTTGGCTTTGCATCTTGCTTGTTCAATCGTTAGACATTAAAAGGATATATATACATCAGGGACCCTTCGCGAGATACATTGGGGATAAAAGCAGCGAAAGTGAAATCTACGTCAAATATTGTTTTGATTGTTATGAACAACTCAATTGTCTTTCATTTTACATTCTCACTTAAATCCATAAAACAAATATTCTTAAAAGTATTCATTACAATATTATTTTAATTTTATTCTTTCTTTTGTTTTTAGGCGATTTTCATGTTTGTACTGATTTATTTCAATTAATGCAGTTTTTCAACACTTATTATATTTATTTTTACTTTGTATTTATATAGATATTTTAAAATTTTTAGCTTAAATTGCACAAGAAAAAAAATAGAAAAGAAAAATGTTATCTGCTAACTATAATTAATTTAACAGTAGATTTAGCTAATTATAAGCCATTTTTCATTTGAGTATAATGTTTTTATTTTAGGCCCTCCCCCCTCTTTTCGTATAACTATAACTATTTTTATTTATCTTTATCGCCACGAATAGCCAAGTTGAAGTACTTTTTTACAGGAATTGCTCAAAAGCCATCAATTACTACACTAATTTTATTTAAGCTAATGGATAAATCTGCTATCCCATTTTTAACCACTTTTTGCCTATTTTCGCCTTACGATAGTATTGGATTTTTAAAGCTATTGTTCTGGAAGGAGACAGATTAGTAAATACTTTTAAATTATTTGCCAGAGTAAATCTTCGGCTTAGTGTTTCTACGAACATACCAGCTGTGTCCAGGAATCGATCTAGAGGGCTATTTGTCTTCTTGAAGTCTCAATCCCTTATTGCATAGCCCATAAAAAGTTGAGTCAATGAGCGCAGTTGAGTAGATACGTTACAAAATATTTCTGAAAAAGTTATGAGTTTTAAGGACATTGAGCGTAATATTAAAAACATGATGTAAAAAAAAATCGAAACTAGATTTAAGAGTACGAAGCTATTACTTTGTGCTTAAAAAAAAAAAAAAAAAAAAAAAAAAAAGAAAAAAAAAAAGAGACTTAACGTTAGACGAAAGAGTAAATTTTCTGTGCAAAATAAGTCCTATAATTTAAACTTGCTACATGAGAATAGAATTTCAATTTAACAACAATAGTTTGTTGGAAATATTACCTAACCCATGTTTCTCAACTTTTTTTGCGGCACGGAGAGATCAAATTTGCAATACAAAATAATCATACCGGGTGCTTTTATTTCATTCTTTTGGCGGAAAATATTAGTCTTCAAATGACTGATAAAATAGGTCTGTAATTGATTTTTGTGTCACACATACTCGTAATGTTAATTATATGATTGCTGAATTTATTCTTTATTTATCCTTTTTCGTATGAGTCTCTAAAATTAGATAAGATGAATCGAAGAGGTTAAAGAGAAAGTCGATTTCTAAATTTTTATAACACTATCTTAGAAAAAGTCTGCTTGCATTTATATCGCTCACTCATTTAAAAAACGTCATAACTTAAAATTTAAGCCATTTTAAATTGACTGCTTTTAAACTGCCAAAACAATTAGGCCGTGCCCCACAGGTTGAGAATCACCATTGCAACTATATGTAAAAAAAAAAAAAAAAAAAAACCCTGACTACATTTTAAATTCATGGTCCATTTATTTTAAATAGTGGTACCTTAAAATGTTATTAGATAAAAAATATTCTAAAGATGTGAAGTCATTTGAGACATTAAAAATTTTCAATTTTAGCTATAAACCAATTTCCCTGGGGAGGAAGAGGTATGTTCTTAAGTATTTAATCACAGATATATTTGGTAGTAAGTATACTTCTCAATTTTAGAAAGTTACCAACTGTTAACATAACATTGTCAACTATGGATATTTAACAGTTAACAATTTTGATTAGAGGTATAGTTCCTATAACTGCAGCAGTGGTTAATAAATTTGTTTAAGCCGAAACTTCCATGTTCAGCATAGTTTCAAATTTAATGAATACTATTAATAGAGTTTGCATTGCACTATAAATAATAACCAAAATATTCGGGTGGTCAAAAGAAAGAGTAAACCAATCAACTAGTGATCAATTTCGCACAATAAAAACAGCAAGATATAATTTTTTCTTAACCGTCTTATCTCTTATAATTCAAAATAAGAAAAAGTGCTAAAAGGAACTTGATTGCACTTGCTACCGAAACATAAGCTCGTAGTATATATAAAAAGTTTTATTACTTTCCTGCAATAAATACCCCTCCTAAGTATATTGTCTATCAGGTTAATCTTATGTCCAGCTATTTCGTGACATAATTTGGTCCGCGGTCGTTTTTTTTATCCTTTTCATCTCTTTTCCACGGAAAAAAAATACTACTTCGATGACAAGCTTTGCAGCGATCTTTCTGTAATATAATGGGATAGCAAATATCCTCTTTTTATAACTCACGAAAGCATCGATCTTGATTATTTTCTATCCAAAACGGGGAATAATATCAATTTACTTCTAGTATTGATATCGATTGAACATTATAAGTTAGCTGAGTGTTAACTGATTTAAGTCAGTCTTCAAAATTCAAATGTATTAGGAAAGAAACGTATTTGTTTATTATAAATGCATACATCATACATTAATACTAAATAACTAAATAAATTAAAACTTTTTTTAATAATGCATGGAATATTTTCAATTTGTTTTGTTAAAAAATATCTAATTTTATGATCATCCACCAACACACTATTTCTCTTGTTTATATTTGTAAAATAAAACTTTAAAGCTCTACTGCGTAAATCAAAGAAGTAAAATTTATCGATAGTAGTATTCTGGGATAAAATGATTGTTTGTTCTTTCTTTCCACATGTGCATAGAAAGTGGGAGGTAATAGTGAGAAAGCACATGCCAAGTGCTAAATTTTATTTTGCGGAATGTATTCTTTGTCTTGAGCATATGTACTTAATTCGTGTTTAGCATTAAATTTCTAGGCTGTGTTTAGCCAGTAAAAAGGTGATATGGTGCTGAAGGTACCATTCAGCATCTCTTAAATGTGAACGAGTACAAAATGTATGAGTACGTTAAATGTATACGAGATACAAAAAAAAAAAAAAAAAAAAAAAAGAAAAGAAAAACTCGAATATTACCAATTTAAGAAACATTATTTAGAAAATATACTATTTCAGTTCACCATAACTGTATTTTAAATGGGACAACTGCTTTATATTAGTAACTTATTAATTGCGTTTTCTTTCTATCAATAAAAAAGTAAATAATTAAAAAGCATAAGAAGTATACTTTCTGAAAACAACTTTAAACAACTTTTAGCCCTTTTATTACTATTCTTTGAATCACAAAAACGAAAAAAAAAACTTTTTCACGTAAGGAATTTTTGAATCACAGTTCAATATAAAATAATCCGAAATTGTTTAAAGTGAGAATAATTAGTCCAACAATCCGTAATATTTTGAAAAAGTTCATAAATATAGTTAAGGAAAAGAAAAGATAATATTTTTTCAATAAATGTGTCTTTTTTTGTAATTGAAAAATATATCAGAAAACGGTATAGTGTCTTTATTAAATGAGAATTCGAGTTGGGACGATCAGAAACTGCTTGAATTAAAGTAAATTAACCCTTCAGAATCCAATCTTCTGAAAAAATTACACAGCAAACCAGAAAGATTCAATTAAAATTATAGAAGTATGCATTCAAATGCAAATTTTTGACTACGCATCTCTTGCTGAAGTGTCTAACTTTGAAGCGACATTATTTCCTATAACTAATGATAATTAATATTTAGCGTATGAACGCCATGAGATGGTACTCGAAAGATTTATTTAGTTTACATTACAGTAAAAGCTTTGGGCTCTTTGTTAATAATGCATCAACTTATTAGGCAGGGCTTAAGGAACATGACATTAAACTGCAATTTACGTGTCAGAAAGAGCAACAGTACTTTAGAAACTTTAAGGAAGATCATCCACCTACTGTCACGTGTATATCAAAACTTAGGTTATTAAAAGCTCGTTTGTATCACTTGTCATTTTACACAAATCTGCTCTAGACATTAGAGCTTCTTTAAATAACGGTTAGTAGCTTAAGGAATAAAGAATGGGCTTAAGATGACGGTTTCTGCCAAATATTACATAAATGATAAAATAAATGCGTATGATCAACTTTATAAGACTTGATATAAAGTTGAGTCACTTATAAAGAGAAAGTCTTATAACCTACCAACTAGGATAGTGATTGCATACAACTCTTAAATTTTAATACGGTAAAAGCATCCATTTAACGTATAAAATAGCTGCTTAAAGTTTTAGAAAAAACTCTAATATGACAAAAATCAATCGGATAATAAGGATAGGGGTGTAGTTTTTCTTAGAATGTCTTGAATACTAGTCTCAAGAATAGCTGCATGTGCTTAGGTGTAAATGAATACTAACTACAAGGCAATACATTTTGTTTTTTAGTAACAATATAGTGCAATATCTTGAGAAGGCACATTTTTTTTCTAAAAACTGTTTTTTTTTTTTTTTGGAAAATAATGAGTGCCTACTTATTAAAATACGTTTCAAAAATTTTATTGAAAGAAAAAAAAACCCCTTAAACAGCTACTTTAAGAAACTTTTCATGCAATAAAAGGTATGGCAAAAGGAATAAAGGTTTTAGGGATAACTATTATTAATGCTTATGCTGAAACAATTCATTTTAATGTTCATGCACTTTTCTGTAAAATATGTTACACTATGTTTGATGAATTAATTGAAACGTCTAATGATCCTCAGCACGGGTCGAATTTCTATGAAATAAATTTTATCATTAAATGACACAGAAGTATAACGGCGGCAATCTTACATGATGCAAGTAATAATCTTTATTTTATTTATTTTATGTCACGGAAAAAAATAAGTTATTTACTTTGAAAAAGTACTCGGCATCAAAATAATCGAAAATATTTTTTTTCGTTCTGCAAAGTACTGTTCCTTAAATTGTCCTCTAGATAGTTGTGGGGATGTTTTTTTTTTTCTTTTTTTTTTCTTTTAATAACCATGAAACGCATCTTGGATGTATCTTAGACACGAAAATGTGCAATTACAATGGATAAGCTCCTTTAAAAAAGTATCCTGGAGTAAATACGAATGATGTCTGTAAACATATCTCTACATTTGCTTCCGTTACAAAAGCTAATCCAAAACAGAAGTTTAAC
This sequence comes from Uloborus plumipes, assembly GCA_038373865.1. Classification (NCBI taxonomy): domain Eukaryota; kingdom Metazoa; phylum Arthropoda; class Arachnida; order Araneae; family Uloboridae; genus Uloborus; species Uloborus plumipes. Next base: position 135,222 of record JAXGGA010001690.1, read on the forward strand.
GTTAGAAAGACAGTTTGTTAAATATAATGCTAAATATAATCTAATAATTACAACGAATTGGTTTCCTTTAGAAATTAACATTAATAAATAAACTTATTTAATTTATGATTATCTATCCATTATTACATTTCAAATACATACAATGACATTTTTTTTTAATGTACTTCATAATGTGCTACTTAAACTACCAGTTTTCTACGTACTTCATATCTTGTATACTTAGATCGTTATTTTTTTATTTCCTCTTCTGTTTATGAATTTATTTATAAGTACTTTTTTTTTGAGATCCAAGAATGTGATTGAAAAGATGTTTTTAGCTATTTTTTTTAAAAACAGAAGGGTTAAATTAGCTTAAAAGAATTGCTAGAAATAAAAATAAATATCAAAATCAAATGTATTAATGCAAACAATATTTTTATACGATAAATTAATGTGTGGCATTTAGAATTAATGTAATTTTTTTCCTTTGCTCACTCGGTAGATCCGTTTGCCTATGCAGTAAAATAATTTAAAAGGAATTATTTCGATTTGTTATCTTAGGAGAAAAAGGAAAAAGCAGTATAGTTTGTATTCATATTTGAATGGTCTAAAGCAAGGCTTCACTAGATAGCGTTTTATACAGGCTGCTTCATTACTCAAAACATCAATGATAAAGATTTGCCAGCTAGAGAGCGCTGAACGAGGACCACCCAAATGCTTGTTTACATTTATTAGCATGTTGTTTCTGCTGTAGAAAGTGATGTTTATCCTATCTTTAAGGGTTAAAAAATATTGATATAGTTAACTGAAGTGGAGTACAGAGTGAATTGATGCCGAAGGCCTTATTAGTACTGCTTTTTAGGGGAAATAAATTCCCTTTTCAGGTAAAGTTGGTCGCAACTCATGATTCAGTCATTCGACATTCATTCATCTGTTCACTTACTTCGAATTAGCAACATATAGCAATGGCGTTCAATTTTGACATCTCTGCATTAAAAAAATATACGTTTAAATTCACCGACGATAAATAAAAAATGTAGCAATGAAATAATATTGTTCGAATTTACTATTTTGTTTCATTATTGTTGCTCACACGATCTTAATTGCTGCGCAAAAGCTCGGATGTTCATTTTGATAGCGTCGACACATCAGAGCGAAAAATGGCGAAGCTATTCGTAGAGACATTTCATTTTGATGCCCCAGAATGAAATGTACAGTAATGAAGCGATGGTGTTCAACGGAAAGACGATTGACAACAAAACATATTAATTTCTTTAGTAACAACAAAATGAGCATTTATAATTGATTGGTATTAAAGAGCAATACAAGTACGAAAAAAATAAACAAAACTACAATATTACGACGACCAAATGTAAATTTTTTTTTCATTTACACAACATTAAAAGGTAATGTTCTTTTTATGTTAAATTTCACACATCGATAATATTTCGATAATTGGGAATCTGGTGTGGTTGCCAAATTTTTGGCGATAATTACTTTATTTTGTTGCTCTTTAGTTTATGTTTGCGAAGGAAGTATTTCCTTCACTCATAAATTGGCCACAAAGATTTAACGCCAATAGGGAAAGATAACCAGACTTCCAATCACCGAAATCTTCCCTTTTTTGTTTCTAATTTCACACGTTTAATACTTGAAAGTAAAATAATGGGCCAACTGAAAAAAAAGATGCGAAATAATGTGAGAATTCTTTAAAAAAAACTCTCCAAATCAACTTTAAAAGCTCCATTAGCATGTAACATAATAAGTTTAATAAATATATCGAGCCATTATTATCATTGAAATTTAAATTAAAATGCAAAATAAGAGAAAAGAAGCAACCATGAAGACGATGCAGACTTAAAATTTTAATCTTCGCTTAGGTGGTAAGAAAATACATCGCCAAGTTGAAAAACGTACCTATAACTGAAACGTACATACTACCAAAGATCTCGGTTATTGAAATATTCTCAAAAGCTTTACGGAGAACAAATTCTTGATGTGCTTTTCAAGATATTAGTGCCATAGTCATTCCAAAATGTCCATTAAAATGTAAAAAAATCGCCAAATAAATTAATTTGACAATCTAAACTCATCAAAAGTTTTGATGGAACTATCGTTCCAAAATCGTCATTTATCGCTCTGCGGTGCCAGTGTCGTTTCATAGTTTAATTATAATTAGAATCAATTAAAATGAAAAATAATTCGCTAACTAATTAAAACAAGCCGTTAAAATGCAGAATAAATCAGCAAATCGAACAAGCTATTAAATGACGTTAAAATATAATAAAATAGAATTGAATGCCAAATTGTAAAATTGTCGCCAACAAATTAAATTTTAATTTTGTCTTTTATTATCTGATTTGTATATAATGTTAGTTACCACAAAATTCGATAGATGTCGCTAGGCGACATCTATCCGTTTTTATCCCAAGGATTTTGATCAAATGAAGCAGCCTGTATAAAACGCTATCTAGTGAAGCCTTGTCTAAAGTTAAGAAATAAATAAGGGAAATTAATGAAGGAAAACGAAACATTCTGCATTATATTTCTTTAAAAATTCTACTTACTGTACTGCATTAAGGGAAATAAGCTTTTTTTGTTTAGTCTTTAGGTCTGCATGTCAGCAAGTTCAGAATGCCATTATAATAATAATATACCATAAAATGTAATTAAAACATATTTCGTTGTGAACTTATATTTACTATCCTTTGCTATATTTATAAAATGTCATTTAGAAACCAATCAACCAAATGAAATTCCTTTAGTATTATCTTACTGCAAATGCGCAAAGCTGTTTGGTTAAGCACTGTAAAAATAGATGTTGTTTTTGCAGTATAGTACAGCTGTAAAATTGCGAGTTTACAGTAATAAACTGTAATATTGCTAGTTTCACAGTTTATTATTGCGAATTTTAGTTTTAAACTGGAACCTCTGCTGCCAGTATTAAATTGTAAAAACAAAAGCTTAGTTTTTGCAGGGAACTTGGTAGGCTTACCGATTGTTATACATATATAAGTAATATTTGGTCATGATTTTGAATGCACAAATCGTTGTTCGTTAATCCTCATTTTCATTTTAAAGATATATTCACTTTGCCTCATTGAAATATTCCATTATTCTTCACTGCTCGAATTATATTTCGTATGAAGTTGCTGTTATTTCACTTTTTAAAATTGTGTTTTTAGTAAACCCTTAATGTTTTATATGTACACTTAATCCTGAATTTTTCCCACTTCAAATCTGCCTTATAAAGTTTGATTTTATTAACTTCGCTTTTTCTTAAGCGTGTTTAAATCGAAAATACCATCCTTATGTACACTGTAAAAAAAATTCCGGAAACGTTTCTGAGTATGTCGGGCAGCTGCGGTTCATGTTATTTTCAGAAACGTTTCTGAGTATGACGGAATCCTCTTTCTGTTATTTTCAGAAACGTTTCTGAGTATTTCGGAATCCTCTTTCTGTTATTTTCAGAAACGTTTTTGAGTATGTCGGAAACCTCTTTCTGTTATTTTCAGAAACGTTTCTGAGTATGTCGGAAGCCCCTTTCTGTTATTTTCAAAAACGTTTTTGAGTATTTCATGCAGCTGCGGTTCATGAAATTTTCAGAAAGGTTTCTGAGTATCTCAGAAAGCTTTCTCAGTATGTCAGAAATCTCCCTGAAATTTTCAAAAATGTTTTCCAATGTTTCTGAACCCTTTTTTCTGTGACTTTTTTTTTCTTCTTTTGATACACATCTGAATTGTAATGATTCGTATTTTTTTTTCTTACCGCTGAGATTAGTAATATTTCATTTTAAAAAGTAAACAAAAAATAATTAAATAAAATTCTTTTATAATTGTGTAAAAATACAAAATTTTTATTATTAATGAATTTTATTATGTTTTTTAGTCCACCAGTTGTTTTGTTATTTGTAAAAGTTGAGGTTCATAAAAATAGCGTTATAACATAAGAAACTGGAGGATTAAAAAGAAAAAATAATAATTTTGTATTTTCACACCATTTTATTGATTTATTTTTTGTTTTCTTTTTGGAATGAAATATTGTTCATCTCAGCGTTGAAAAAATTACTTAAACCTATTGAAATATGTGACATAAGATTTGTATTAAAAAAAAGTTACAGAAAAAGGATTCCAAGATGTTCGAAAACGTTTTACAATTTCAGAGAGACTTCTGGAACACTTAAGAACTCTTTTTAGTAATTTCATATACCGCAGCTGCACAATATACACACAAATGTTTTTGAAAATTATACTAAGAGGATTCCAAAATACTAAGAAATTTTTTTTGAAATTGCAGAAAGCAGATTCCGAAGTTCACAGAAACGCTTTTGGAAAGACGGAAAGTATATTCCGAAATACCCTGAAGCTTTTCAAAAGTTACAGCAAATATACCGAAATTCTCTGAAAAGTTTTTAAAAATATCATGAACTGCAGCTGCCCATTTATTTAGAAACGTGCTTTGATATTTTTGACAGTGTACGATCTTCTTTTTTTGTATGTTAAACATTTTAAAACGTACGAAGATAGTACAATAAGCGTTTGTGCCTTAAGCGATGACTAAGCAATGAATTCTATAATTTATATAATATTGACATTCAAAAAGTATATAATCGCCAAAAAATGTATCTATATTAATATTCAAGAATAGTGACATGTTGGAATAGTAACAGGTGTGCTACTTTAGTCTGGAATGATATTTTCATATCCTTTATTCATTAAACAATATAAACTAGCGTGCCATTTTAAAGTTTTTGGGCGGGAGAGGGCAAAAGGTATGTGCTCGATGTGTTGAAAAGAAAAAAACATAAAAATACAAGCAGAAAAGCATAACAAAAAGCAGTAAATTTAAATTCCCAGGGGGGTCCATTACCCCCCCCCCTTCCCCCCACGTCCCAAATGAGGGACCTGAAGCTACATGAAATAAATTTCAAAAATTAAGATTTTGCAAACTCTCCAATAGAAAACAAGCGTACTCGTCATATTGACATAAAGTATAATTTCTTCAGAGAATTGTGAAAAGAAAAATACTTTAAGTTAAAATTTGTACCTACGGATCAAAATTGCGCAGATTATTTTACAAAATCAATTACAAATAAGAAACGTAAGCAGTTTTTGAAAATGTTGTATGGTATGTTGTAAGTTATGTATTGTGTTTTATGATATTTCCTGTAGTTTTTTTCAGTCCGATGGGGCCGAATGAGAGAATTCGAACTGAAAAGAAACGTGTCATCTAGATTTCGCTTATGTAAATTTGCCTAGGTGGCGTCTTTTAGTTATATAATTAACTCAAGATTTGATTCTGGGCGAGATTTGATAGACGGCTAAAGTTAAAGCCTATTTTACTAGCTCAGAGAGCTCTCTTTTTACTTTAAGACGTATATTATACAAATAAAACGATTTTTACTACATGTCTCTTGCTCATCCTGCTTCTGCAAACTACCACGTCTTGCGTTCATGTCATTAAGTTTATAACAGTAATAGTTTTTTTTAGTTAAAAAACCTAACTCTCGTTAAAGTAGTACTATAAAATATGGGTATCGCATTGCTTTTTCAGTGTAAAAGTAAATAGTATTAAACTGCATACTTATCAGTATCAATGTTTTTAGGCAAAAATAACTGCATTATTTGCTTTCAAATCTTAAGGAAACTACTTTTTACGCCAGAAAACGTAAAGCAAGTACTGCCTATGTAATGTAGTCTGATTTTTTATAACATACAAAACCATCTGATTTCTTTTTCGTTAGTGTTTTAGCTAAAAAAGAAAATAATTTTCGTCATGAAAAGCAACAATGTTAAAAATAAACCTTTTAACACAAAAATCACTATTTACTGACGAGTTTGTCCGGGGAAGGGGGCAAATATCATCGGACACTTAATTCATAAGTCAGTATTCCACTGCTTAATTTACATTTTATCATTTTTGAATTCACACTAAAATTCCTTTATACGACAACATATTGCAGCTAATTTTACAGTTCACTATTGCTAATTTCACAGTAAAAATTCTTTTATAAGACGAAATATTACTGCTAATTTTATAATTTACCATTGTTAATTTCACAGTAAAATTCCTTTATAAAACAGTATATATTACTGCTAATTTTACAGCTTACTACTGTTAATTTCACAGTAAAATTCCGTTATAAGACAGTATATCACTGCTAATTTAACAATTTATCACTATAAATTTTACAATAAATTTCCGTTATAAAACAATATATTACTGCTAATTTTACAGTTTACTACTGTTAATTTCACAGTAAAATTCCGTTATAAAACAATATATTACTGCTAATTTTACAGTTTACTATTGTTAATTTCACAGTAAAATTCCGTTATAAGACAGTATATCACTGCTAATTTAACAATTTATCACTATAAATTTTACAATAAATGTTTTTTTTATAAAACAGTATATTACTGTGAATTTTACAGTTTATCACTGTAAATTTTACAATAAATGTTCTTTATAAAACAGTATATTTCTGTGAATTTTACAGTTTATCCCTGTAAATTTTACAATAAATATTCTTTATAAAACAGTATATTACTGGGAATTTTACAGTTAATTTTTGCAAAGTTTACAGTTTTAAACTGGAACTTCAGCTGCCAGTATTTTATTGTAAAATCAACGGCTTTTTTTTGCAGTGTAAATATAACCTTAATTTAAGTTTACATTTTAATAACCTTAATATATAATAACCCTATTATAACTTTAATTTTTAGATATTAAAATATAAAATATTGTATTGTACATACAAGAGGATGTAAATGCAATTCTAACTCCATAAAATATTAATTTAGTTTTATATTTTAAAGTAAATGAATTTTCCTAAGCATATTTCTGAATGGGATTCGATGTTAGCTAGCTAAGTAAATAGCTAATTAAATAAATAAAATAAAATAAAGCATATTTAAAAAAATGTTTATATTTTGTCGACAGTGGGATTTAGTTTTTTCATGATATCTATTTGTAACAGTTTGATGAAGCATTAAAAAAATATGGTTCACCCCCCCCCCCTCTTCACCAATAAAAAAGACAATATATAATGCCACAACTATTTTCACTTCAAAGTTCTTTTTCATTTTTTTCCGTTACTACTTTCGTGTTTTCAAATTTCTATGTTTAAAATCCTTTTATGAGCGTTCATACTGCTTATTTTGCAGGACAAATACCAAATATGTGTTTAAGATAATCTCGCATAAATTATACTAAAAGTCATTTTCTGCATTTTCCTCAAATTTGGGAAAATCTCTGTTCAATTAATTATATTAAATACATTAATACAAAACATAGTTAAATTTTACATCGACTTACGTAAAGTACTCGGTAATGTCATCCGACTCCCCGACCTTAAAAGATTACAAAGACAGAAAAATTCAGATGGGAATATATAGTTTGATCATATTATGTAGCTTGCATTATTTAGAAGATAATTTTCGTCTTACGTTTTTCTGTGTAATTCTATTAGCATCAAGAAAATAATGCAGAAACATGATATTTGCTTTAGTCAGCTTTAATCAAAATACGTTACTTGTGTTTCTTGTAATAGTATCACTCATTAAATTATTTTCAGCAAACATACAAATTCTATGTATACTTACAGTAAACTTTTTCATTTCCTACCCATGTCAGGGGAAAAAAATAGGGGAAGTGGGGCAAGTGAAATAGTTAAGTTTACTTGCCTCCTTCAAAAGGAATAAATTTTGAATATTTTTCTAAAATTTATTGAACATAAAGAACGAATAATGTATTTTGTAATGCAACTTTCGTTGAAATATTATTTTTTATCTTTGGCAGTTATTTTGTACTTTAAAAAATGCGGAATATTTTCACCTTAAAAAATCATGGGGCAAAGTGAAAAACAAAATATTTTTTTTGTGAAAAATTTTCTATTTGGCGATTAACAGTAATTTTCATCAATTGAATCCGTAAATAAACGAAAAAAAAAGCATTGCATAATGAACGAATAAATAAATCAATGAATAAATGAGTTAATTTATGTGTGAGAAAATAATTAGTAAATACTTAAGTAAAAGAATGTAAATACATTGATTAAGAAGAAATGCGTACTTGACATAATAAATGAATGAATGAGTAATTGAAATAAACTATTTCACTTTGCCCCATCCACTTTGCCCCACTTGCACTTGTCAAATTATATTGGACATTTAAAATCAAAAAATGCCTAATTTCAACTAAATAATGGTAGATCATCATCAGTAGATCTCAATTAACAGTTTAAATGTTACTTACAAAAATTAATCCTTTTATAATAACAAAAAATGTGTTTGAAAACCACGAATATATGAGAACAAAGATATCACATTTTGAAAATGTCTGGTACAATTTGTTTCGTTGATCTTTGGAGCTTCTTTTTTTTTTTCCCAGAAACCAACCTAATAT